>PVKC010016829.1:0-20581 GCA_004027635.1 Crocidura indochinensis
CTTACCTAAGTAGCATTATAATTAATTCTCATTTATTATTCTCATTAGGGCATCCACCATGTGCCTTACTATGTTTCAGGCACTATGATTCATAGTTTCATAAATATTACCTTAATTAAACTTCCGTTTAACACTAATGTTATTTTCATTCATAAGTAAAGAATTGAAAGTCAGTAAAAAAAAGTTCGTTGCATAAGCATGCATAACCATAGGCAGGATTTTAGTGGGAAATTGAGAGTTTTGCCTTCTGCTACTATACCTTAAATTACTCAAGTTCTAAGGAATCTGATCTCTAGATTTCATCTATAACCTTACACTATTTCAGTATATAATCTTCTTGAAAGATTAACCCCTGGGATGCCCAATTACTAATTATTACTTTAGCCAATCATAACTTACCATTTTTGGTTTGTTTTGGAGCCACAATCAACAGTGTTGACACTTACTCTCAAATGCATGCAGGAATCAATTCTTGTAATCTTTAGGGAGCCATATATGGTGCAGGAATGGAAAAGGTTAAACCCCTGTCAGATAGGTCCAAGGCAAGCACTTACCCATCTTTGCATCTGCAAAGATACACCTGAATAGGTATATTGTCTTTATTTCTGTACAAGTCCACTCTTCCACCCTTTTTTAGTATTCAAATTTTGTATTTCATATATGATCTCCTTTCATATCATTAGTTGGGTTTCTTATTTCAAATATCTAAGATTCAATTGACCAAGAAGAAAAAGTCATGTCCATATATCTATGGCTCCATGAGAGTTTTCTCAACTAAAATTATGACAATGATAAAGATCTGCAGCAGAAATTTGATTTCTAATTTTATGTCAAATTATTGTAAGCCAAATGAGAAGCCTATTTGGGCTGGTAGACCGACCTAAACTTGTGTGTGTGTGTGTGTGTGTGTGTGTGTGTGTGTCTCTGTGTGTGTGTGTGTGTATTTAACTTGGGGAATAAGGAAACACCTAGATGAAATCAGAAATTATTCCTGGCTTTGTGATCAATGATCACTCCTGACCATACGTAGACTACTATCTGTTGCTAGGAATCGAAATGGGGTTGGCGACATGTAAGGCAAGTAATTTATTCCTTGTACTATATCTGAGGCTTGATATTTTTTTCATTTTTAAACAAAGAACCTATAAAGAAATGACATCATGCTAAAGACTGGTTTCTAGAAGAGAACTCTGAATATAATGAACTGATACGCTCAGTTTATAAAACATTCCCGGGAGATTCTTACAAAAACAAAGCAACTAAACTTTCCTCCAAGGCCTGTAAAGAGAAAATTCTTTGAGGCTGCACACACAAACTCTCTCTTAGATCTCTGTCTTACAAAATAATCATGGCTCCACCAATTTTAATACAGTTGTTCAATGGCTCAACTGAAAAGTAATGACTTCTGAGGAAGAAAAGTATCTTTCCCAAGTATGAAATGTCAACTGTGTGCTGCTGCTGACACACAGAAGCATCTGGTCACTGGGGTCTCACAGCTACTGACTTTAGGTTCATGTTGCTGACACTTGCAGCCTCAGCTATGCAATACTTTGCTCTGAAGTGACAGTGAATCAGATACAAGAGATCCTGGGCCTAAGTCATCAAAGAAAGACCTGATTCTATCATGAAACATTCATAACAGGGCTGTCTCCTCCCTTGTGTTATTACCTGTAAAGCCCCCAGGACTCTTTTTTTCTTACCCTGTTGTAGTCAGAAATTTTAATGTATAAGTGAGGATGGGTGCATATGCATTAATTGTATTTGAACCACCTGTTTATATTGTCAACAAAATTGGTGGTACTTGAAGACCATGGGAGGTTATACATGAATGTAACTTGTACAGGTTTACCGTCAGCTGCCTCATTTATTGAAAAAACACTGAATATCGTTGCAGTATATGTCAGAATATAGTCACAGTAAGGACACATTTCAGAAAGCCCACTTTCATTGAAGGAAATATTGGAAGCTGGCTCTATGCATAACAGCTTTGCATAACATTTTCTTAATTATGTGTTAGGAATATTATAGTGAACAGAAGTTCCTAAAGTATTTTTATTTTTTTTCAGCAATGCAAAGATTTCTGAAAAAATTGGAAAGGATAAAAACAGTATATTTCCAAGGTCACCCTAATTGAATGGCTCTAAATTAGAAAAAATTTAGAGTAAAAGGAGCAACACAAACTTTTTTTCATAGTAAATACAATCTTAACTGTGGACATAGAGGAGAACTGAAAAGGTTAAGGGGAAATACCTTCCAAGGCAGAGTCATCAAACTATACAGACATCAAAGTTTCCTGCAAGAATAAAGCAGGTCAGATAGACTTATAAGGAACATATTGAACACTATAAAAATGCAGAGAAAAGCAGACAAGGCCTCTGAATGTTCCTTGTCAAATTGAAATCAGAAAGAGCAAATAGATTATGTGTAGTAGGAATAAGATAGATTGAATGCATTTCTAAAGTATACATCCAAGACCTGAGAGTAGAATGTAAGTTCATATATTTCTGCCATGTCAGGTTCCTTTTCCTCCCTGACCCTCACGAAGCAGACAACATTCTTTTTACACAAACAAAGGGGTCACTTTCTGTAAAGATATGCTAAGGAAGCTCAAATGAAAAAATGCTCAATCACCTACCAATGTTATGTAACAAATATCTTTGAAGTCTCCTTCTCTTAATAGAAATATAAGCCCATTAGGCTCAATTTATATCTAGGGGCTGGGAGATGGTACAGTGGTGAGATTTGTGCCAGGTGTTCAGTGGTCTAGATGCAATTCCCTCAACTAAATGATCTTCTGACCATTTCCAGGTGTATCTGTGGAGTCCTCAAGCACTGCCACATGCCCCTGCTGTTCTCCAATGCATAAGGTCAAAAATAGCACTACACACTGAGACTAAGGTCTGAATGGCCACAAATACCAGTAGGAGTGATTCCAGAAGTCCCTAGGTTCTACTTGCAAATTCTCTCTCCACTTCAGAATCTGAGAGCCACAGAGAATTATAAATCCTCTATAGCCCCTTAGTGATACCTCTTATACCAGGCATGGCAGTGGGTGCTGGTAATACAGCAGTGACCCAAATGGATCACATCTTCTCTTTTGTGCACCTATTTCCTGAGGAAAGGGATGGCCAACCCAAATAAAATTAGAGAGTCATTGCAAATTGTGAAAGTGCTCCGAAGCATACAAAAGATGTTGGAAGGTAAGACAATTACAGTTTTTCTTAAGACTAGATAGTGAGGGAAAAAGCTGTCTGATGTTTTGAGATTTAATACTGGATGTAAAGATAAGAAAGTCTTGATAAGAATGGGAAATCTCTGAGCCAGAGCGATAGTGCAGCGGTAGGGCTGATCCAGAACAGACCTTGGTTCAATCACCATCATCTCATATGGCCACCCACGCCAGGAGCAATTTCAGAGTGCATAACCAGGAGTAATCCTTGAGCGTCATTGGGTGTGGCCCAAAAACCAAAATAAAATAAAATAAGATAAGAATAGAAAGTCTCAATAATACAAGGAAACTAAAGTGTGTTATGATGCATAATATCTGTAGAAAGGACGGAGGAAAGGACAGATCATCCATAGAGATGCTCTGAAAAATACAGGGCTAGAATTTGGAGGTTTAAGATGGGTATCAATTCCTATATGTTTGTGTGACTTTCCAGACCTAACTTCCCAATGTGCTTCAGAGAGAGTAAAGTTTTCAGAGCACGATAATCTGATTTGAGTTTTATAACCATCATTCTCTTTACTTCAATGAGAAAAATTAGGAGAGTCAATATCAAGGTGAAGAAACAGCAGAAAGACAAATTGACATGATTTATTGAAATTGCAGGAGATAGATGACTAGGAAGGACCATTGAAGGTAGGCAAGAAAGGTAGGAGAGTCTGGAAATACATTTTCGAGGAAGAACTAACAAGATGTACTTGTAAATTAAAGGTCAAGAGGTCAAGAGAAACATAAAGGTACTCAATTCCATAACAGGTAGAAGTTAGATTGCAAAGCTAAATTAATATGTTCTGGGCAGATTTTGCTAGATTATGTCCAATAAAGAGACATGTTCTAGGAAGAGCTTGCTATATGATGTCCAATAAAGAGCAAAGTAACTTTAGGACTGAAAAATGGGGCAGAGCTAAAGATAAATATACGTTGACTCTCTTCATTTTCTATTTGATGTGGAATTATAGAATCCTGATTAGGAATATAAAACCTGCGTGTGCTTAAAAAGGAAGGAGTAGACTAAAATTTTATGGTTGCTTGAAATAATTAAGTTGGGTATATATGCAAGTAACTTTGAGAGGAGCATAGGTGTAATAGGCATAATAGAAGGAGCTGATTAAACAAGGGATATGGAGTTAGGAGCTGCTAAAAATAATTTTGACCAAATACGTGCCCATCTGTGTTCAAAAGTGCTGGGGTAGGATTAAGTAGGGGAATGAAAAATAACATAAGAATGTAGTATGTGATGGTATTGATAATCCTAAGAAAAATCTGAGTCTCAGGAATGGTAGAGGTAATAATAGAATGGGAAGATCAGGGTAGGGATAAAAGAGAGGGAATAGAGACTGTGCAGAGATTTTTCCAAGGACTTACTAAAAGACATTTCTAAAGGACTTACTGAGTAGGAACACTGGTATTGCACTGGTTGCAATGTTGTGATGGACTGCGGAACAGAGAAGAAAGAATATTAAGAAATTTGGAGTGCAAAATACCAAAGTAGGACTATTGGTCAAGATGACAGAGGATTAACCTTCCAAATTGAATACTGACCTTGTTTAAAAACAGAGTATGTTGCATTGGAATACAGGGAGAGGCAGAAGGTAGTACATGGTTTTTGAGCAAATAAATGAATGACTCTGTAAAGTCAAGCTGATTTCCACAACTTACATAACAGTATTTTTTTGATATCATTACATATGTAATCATACTTTGTTCTGCTTTTTTCTGAGCCCACTCTACATAAGGCAGGTAACATTTTGGATGCAAGCATCTCTTAACTAGTTTCTCCTTTAAGCCTTAAGGTATAATGACTTTTAATTCAAAAGTAAGGGTAACCTATACTCTCCGAAGTCATCATTGTCTGAATAAAAATACTGATCATACAATTATTCTAAGGTCAAGCCATAAAATATTATTAGTAAAATTAATATTGCTTCTAGAGGTAAGAATTCGTGACACAGGCAACTGTAAATGCATAGTTTAGTCTCCAAAGTGTATGTGATATGATTGCAATATGGTTAAAAATCACTAACTATTCATCTTTAAATCTAATCATAAGTGTTATAGCAGGAAAAAAATAAAAATATCCGAGTTCAAAAAGAAAAATAACAAATCCTCAGTGCAACACAAAAGAGTAAAACCAACTTTATTTACTTTTAGTGAGAAAAAGAATCTATCAATTAAAATTTAACAACAGTTACTATAAAACAGTGCAAACACTAACCAGTTTTTAGAATTTTCCTGGAAGATAATAAATCTTGTCATTGTACATAAAACTATATGACAAAAAGTGATAATTTTACTCATGCTCTCATGGAAGATGAGTGAAAAACATAAGAGTAGAATTAATTTGTTTTGGCTATTTCACTAAAATTAATTTAAATGTGGATTTTAATTATAGAATGCAAGTCCATGATTAATTTAATTTGACTTTAGTTACTGGAGTACTTTTGACACAAAAATTAAAAAAGCTTTATTGAGGATCATATTTCTGTGATTTACTGTCCAAGTATGTACGAGGTTCCTTTAATTATGTAAAAATGATTATTTGCCCTTGAAGTTGCATCTCTTGGACAGGTGGGGAGGCAATGCCTATATTATGGTATATACTATTTGTGAGGAAAGCTGCAGATTAAAAAAAATCTTGTTTGGCTTTCTTGTCATAAATCTTTTTTTCCTGGATATTCAATACACACATGTGCATTGCTGATTAATGCTGAAATCCTGGCTGACATTATGATAAGCTTTAAAGTAATCCTGTCAGAAATGGGGGTTGGAGGATACTGGGGATATTGCCTTTTCTTGTAGAAAATATCTTTAAATGTCTGCGGCAAAGGAAGGAAAGATGAGGTCAACATTGAAAAGGGAACACTTGAATATAGGAATAGGAAATATAACAAAAAGGGAAAGAATACTACCCAAAGAAGTATCCTTGAATAACCTTGTTGAGAAGATTGCAGAAAATAAGCCAATCTATGTAATCCCGTTAAAAACTGTTAGCTTAAGGCTTTAGTCACAGAGAAACTGTGTAATGAGATTAAACCACGTAAGAAAACATGGTTGTCTGCTGCTTGCTGGAAGAACAAAACAAAGAAAGCAATAAATGGACAATTATAATCCTGTGCTACTCTCCCCAACCCTTCAGAAACAAAACAATTAGGAAGGAAGATCTCCTGATAATATAAATGCCAAACTTTGGTCTCTCCCAGCTGCTCATTTTGAAGAGAATGCATCTGCTTTCATTATTCACATCCTAATGTTCTTTTTATTATGATGGAAGAATGTGATTTTAAAAGGAAAGATAAGTCCTGTTGAATACTTCCTCTCTCTTACAGTTCCTTTTCCTGGAACCAAAAAATATGTCATAAAGTATTATATTCTCCCTGAATATTTCTTTTCACTCCCACCCAATGTAATTTCATCCTACAGGATTTATGTTGAGTTCTGAATACTCAACACTCTCATTGTAGCCATAGGCAATAAGTAAATGAGAGTGAGTGCTTATGTCAATAAAACTTTATTTACAAAAATATATGGCTTATCATTGAGCAACAGTTATTAGATATCTGGATTATAATAAAGGCATACAGACAGGTTGGAAGCAGGGAGGTGGGGATGAATACAGAGGAGCCCCTTGGCAATGAATTTGATGGGTAATAAACTCAAGAGATATCTGTCTTTTTTGTCAGTCCTAAGGTCCTGCAGAGAATGTGGGGCTGGACTTCTTATGAAGATGATTCCAAAAGAACGAAGAACCAAAAGTATTCTAAATGATATGCTCCCAAATAGTGAAGGACAGACAGTCATGAGAATGGTAAAACTTCAGTAGGAATAAAAAGAAATAAAAAACATTGCTAGAAAAATGGATCACTAAAGGATCAAAGTCGTTTTCACTTGACAATACCTAGAAATGGAATCTTGGACTCATCTTAAGCCCATACTAAGGCAGTTTGAACAAGTACATATATAGCCATCATTACAAAGGCAAGCAGAGAATAGTCCATTTGGGGGACCACCTACACTCTAGGTGGGTGAATATAACTATTTTTTCTCTCTAGGGGTTTCTCTTTACTTTCTTCATTCATAGTTCCTAGATTGGAGTACAGTAATTCACTATCTCCTAAGAAGATCACAAGAGAAGATCAGAATCTTCCAATGGCTATTTCTGACAAATTACTTATCAAAAGGTGGTAATAAGCCTATTATTTTTAACATTAAAGAAATGCATTAGTAGGACTGGATTGTTGAGTTTTAAATTTATGGCTAATCAAGATCCTGTGTAATTGTAGACAACTCCTGAAATAGGCTAACTTATGTCTCTTAAATGGACTATCTTAATCAGTTTATTAAATCTCCAAAAGTTAAAAATGCTGCTTGTGAGAGAGTTAGACATTTGATAGACCAATTGAGTGTTTAAAATAGAATTGCTTCTTAGAACAGAAATACATAAAAGTGATGATTGTTAACAGGTATATGCAGTTTTGGCTAGTTTTTTGATAAGCTTTATAAGACATTCAAAATGAAATGAATGAATAAAACATCTAAGTAAGAATGAAGAATTGACCACTGACTTTAAATATCTAGTTGATATCTAGTAAAATGTGTCAATAAAAATTTAATAGGGGGGCCGAGAGATAGCACAGTAGTAGGCTGTTTGTCTTGCACATGCTAACCTAGGACAGACACCCCAGATGATTTTGGCACACTCTTAAATTTTAGAATCGCTTGAGAATATTTCTTGTTTATCAAAGCTGCCAATTAATTATATTCAAATAGAAAGGCTTTTGATAGGACTTGTATATTTCAGGGGCAAAGAGTTGGTCCATAGTAGAGAAAAAAATGGGAAATTTTTCATCATTTACATCAAAGTGATGGTAAAAATAGATTATAAAGAGAAAAAATATTTTGGGGGGCATACCCAGTGACACTCAGGGATTACTCCTAGATATACACTTAGAAGTCGCTCCTGACTTGGGGGACCATGTGGGGTGCCGGTGATCGAACCAATATCCATCTTAGGTCAGCTACGTGCAAGACAAATGGCCTACTGTTGCGCTGTAACTCTGGCCCCATAAAGATAGAGAATGTTTATATTTTTATGTAAAAAGTGTCTGACCACTTTCATTTTGCCACTTTATCTACTTCTAATTTACCCCTCATTTTCATAGGAAAATAATTTTATTATTCACCAAGAAAAACATAATTTAGAGAGCAAGTTCATAGTAAATAAAGCACATCTAAGAAGACATACAAATGAAAATAATTGCAATGATGTATTGTTCTGAAAGAGTTCATTTTACCTTTATTGTGAAACAACATAATTCTGGATATATATAACATAAAACCCGAGCACCTATTCAAAAGTAAGTCATGAGAAAACCTTGGGTATGATAATCACCAGCTCAAAGACAATTCTGGTCAAAAAGTCAAGAGGTTTTTAAGCATTTAAGTTCACACTTTGAATTGTGTTCAAGTGGAAATAACTGTCAAGGAGCACTTGGAGACCTAAGAAGTCAAAATTGAAGACCAGTGTCCTTTCTTCCTCCAAGCTGTTCAGATGGTGCCTATAATTCCTTCAATTATAAATGCATGCTCCTTTGCACTCAACTGCTCTGCCTGTGGTCAAATGCTGAAGCACAGAAAGCATATCACAGAATGAGGTGATAAACTTTGGTATAAATAAAGGAGGTCTAGTGACTAAATGGGAAGGGAGAATGGACTTCCTAATTTAATTTTTATTTAATGAGCTCTCCAGAGACCCAAAGTCTACCACAGACCTCCTCCTTTGGCAGCTTTCAGGAACAAAGGTTCTATCTCCTTTTCAAACTCTAGTTCTTCACCATCACAGTCATTTCAACTGTGTGCATTAAGCACCTCACAGTATGGTGTGGCTCTATCCAGTTTTACAAAAAAAAATCCTGTTAGAGAATAATTGATTAATTCAGCCTACTGGATTTTAAGCAGGTACACCCAGCAGTGTCTAAATATTTTAGCCAATGTAAACCAAGAACAATAGAAGTAGTTAATGTCAACACTGTAAATGAGAAAAGCTACTTCGACAGTCATTGGTGTTGAAGTTTTGATCTGGAGTGATTTTCTCCAGGCTTTTCTACAGTCCTTTCCTGACCAAATACTTGGATCAAAAAACAGAAAGTGAACCACTAGTTATGAGAAAAGTCAGCCTATATAAAAAAATTAGTATGGAATTTAAAATGAGAAACTTTGAGTGTAATTGCAGAGCCTATGTAAATTTCTGGCTTGGGTGCGGTTCTTGACTAGATTCTTTTTTCATGTAGCATCATACAGCAGTATATGCACAATATAGTTGTACAGTGCTATAGGAAGTATAGAAAGTAGCATTATAGTATAGGAGTAGTAAGGGTGTAATATCATTTCTAGTAGTGCCAGTAAATATTTTTAGTAGCAATACTATTAGAAGTGGTGTAATAATATAGCAGTGTAACTATAAGAAAATGTTAGCTGATTCTTGTGCACTATATAGTCTTAAAATATAAGTATCTCAAGTTTGGAATGGGATAAGAATTATAAAATTATGCCATAAAATTATTTTAATTCAAATTTAAATCAGGTTTATAACTACAGAGTAACTGAAACACTAGATTGTTCTATAGGTAAATTACATGCTTTCATTCAGGAGGTATGACTCTATTCCTGGAATTATCTATTTCCTCACATTGCCAAAAGCCAACCATAAATACAAAATGAGCACTTCTAAATACAACTTCAGAATAAAACAAAAAGAGAAATTACAATAAAAATAAAACTAGGAAAATGAAATAATAGTAATTTGGATTTGCAGCAAGCTGAAAACGTGTCTCCAAAGAATATTGGCTAATAGGTTTACCACTATTCAAGGAAAACATTGCAAATATTACTAACTCAAAATGTTGCCACTGGAAAATGATAATCCAGAGATAATTATCTAATTCAGTAGCATGGAGCTCTTTTCTTCATTGTGCTCAAATTCAGTATTTTTGGAAAGGACAAAAACAAATTAGTAGATGCTGAGGAAAGCAGCTGGAAAAATTTCCAAAATATTATTTTGTTTGAGAATGGATTCCTAAAGAAAAGCAACAAGAATATTTAGACAAAACAAAATTATGTATGATACCTCTTGATTGATTATAACTATATGGACAAAAAATAACATTTAACAGAGCAAAATGTCAAGACTTAACTTTATGAGTCAAAAAATCATTTGGATAAATATAACCAGGAGATGCCTGAGAGCAGATGAAATTTAAGCTACCTAGGGAACTTGCTAAAAGTTCTGTCTAAGTTAAAAGTCTGAGAGGGATTCTAAAAATAATCTAAAACAATAGCTTATATTAATAAAGCAGAGCCTGGAAAATAAAGAATATTAGAATATAGCTAGAAGATAGTCATTTCAGAGTCTTGAAATCCACGAAACCTGAGAGATTAGACTAGTTCAAAGAACATGACATGTATAGTTAGAATTACAAAGATATGCTGTGTGATTAATCATTGATTTAAAAAATAAGTTGTTTTTTGGTTTGATAATACAGCCTAGTAAGTGAATAAAAACTCTTTAATAATATTTGAAAGGCTATTTGGAGATTATTATTATACTTATTTGTAGATATCCAAATAAGACCAATACATTAAATTTAGAGTTACTTCTTCCATTTTTATTGATTTTTTTTATTAAATACAAGAGAGATGCTTATATTGTACTGAATCTCCAGTCAAGGCAGATGATATGAAAAGTATGTGTTTTATTTTACTTCAACCATAATTATTAAGGCCATGACTATGATTTTTAAAATAAAATTTTATTTATTTGTCAGCTATTTGGATTTTGGTTTAAGTCTATGATGTCATCATCACAGTCTTTTGTTTTTGGTGCTAGGCCAAACTCCATGTGCTCAAGGGTTCTTCCTGACTCTGTGTTTAGAATTCACTCCTGGTGAAAAACCACATGGATGTCATGGAAAAAAAACAAGGTTAACTTCATGCAAGGGACATCCTACCCACTGTACTATCTTTCCAGCCCTGGAATCTTCTGTGAAACTTGATTGATTAAAGTAGTTCAAGGAAGATGACAGGTATAGTGAGACTAACAAAGATACATTGTGTGAGTAACATACTATAGATTTTATAATTTTACTTTTTTGTCTATAAAATGGCAACTATGACAAGAAAATTTTCTTCTAATTTATATCAGATAAACAATGATGTATGCTGTCATAAATATATATAAAAGCTGACTATTACTTTATTAAATAAGGAAAATATAAAGATTATGGAATAGCACAATAATGTTATCGTTTTTTCGTTTTTTTGTTTTTATTTTGGTGAGGGCCACACCTGGTGACGCTCAGGGGTTACTCCTGGCTATTCACTCAGAAGTCGCTCCTGGCAGGCACAGGGGGCCATATGGGGAACCGGGGGATCGAACCAAGGTCCGTCACGCAGGCACCTTACCTTCAGCGCCACCTCCCGGCCCCCACAATAATGTTATCATTGAATTTTCACAAATCCCTTGTTTAATACCATGAACAATTTTATATCACAATTAAAATTTTTATTTTATGTATTTTGTAATATTTCTAAGGTATCCCTTAGGCCACATACACATTGAACAAATGAATAAGAAGTTGTTGATCTGAAAGTCAGCGTTACAAATTTAACCCTACTAAGAGTAAGAATAATAAATCACATCAAATAGTAAGCAAAATAGGGGTCAAAGGGGTTGCACAGTGGTAGGGCGTTTGCTTTGCATACAGCCAATCCAGAACAGATGGACGATGATTCGAATCCCTGCATCCCATTTGGTTCCCCAAGCCTGCCAGGAGCAATTTCTGAGAGCAGAGCCAGGAGTTAACTCCTGAGTGCAGCCGGTGTGACCCCAAAACAAAAACAAAACAAATAATAAAAAGAAAGAAACTTATCAATTAGTAAGCAGAATAATTGATCTTTTTTAATTTTACTAATAAACATTATTTGTATTTTTTCACTTTTTTTTTTTTTTTTTTGGTTTTTGGGTCACACCCGGCAGTGCTCAGGGGTTACTCCTGGCTCCATGCTCAGAAATTGCTCCTGGCAGGCAGGAAAAAAAAAACTTATCTTCCTACTAATATTTCTAAAAGTCAAAGCACATGTGAATATGACATGATAATAAAAAGCAAATAATCAACCTTCCTGTGATCTGAATTAGGGGGTGAGTTTCTTAAAAAAAAAGTGGTATCCAAGTCAATCTACAACAAGTTAGACACAGAGGGGATCACTTATACTAACAGCCTGGGGGTAAAGGAGGCAGATAAAGGATGCATGCTGGGAATAGGGGTGGAGGTAGGACAACATTGATGGTGTGAATGTCCCTGATTCAATGTAGCTATGTACCTTAAATGACTGTAAAAGATTTGTAATCCACTATGGTCAAAATAAAAATTATTATAAAAATGGTATCTAATATACACAGGACAAAGTAAGCAGAGGTTGGAGTTACAAACTCAAAAATAGTTTGGAATCAAAACATTCCTAAATCTCTGAAAATGCCAAGGATTAGATTAATCTCCAACACCTTGTTCTCAGAGTCATTAGTCTAAACATCTTTTTGTACTCAAGTAGCCAGTGTCCCTATTTCCATTTTTTAAAGTTAATATCATCTCAATTTATGTTGACTATGAAAATAAGCACTTTCAATGCTGCTATTCTTTCTCCTCTTCCTTGACCCCTCTTAATATTTTCTCTTCAGCCTTTATCTGTTTCTCCAAATACTACACACTTAGCCTTCCTATCAGATATAACTCATATATTCACTCATTCTAATTCTATTAAAGCCAAATCAAAAAATCATTTGCCCAGAATGATATTTAGAGACTGTACTTTAATAATTTTATGGTCTCTCTCACATATCAACTTTTTGCATATTTCATTTATAATATTGCAACAGTCTACCTATGTTCAAAAAATAAGGCAATATTTTATTGTCTCCTCCCACTTCTGCTACCATCTTCTAACACCATCATAACCAAAAGTAAATTCTATCTAGATCACAGATCAGCCTTCCAATACCTTCAGATTAAAATGCATCCTGCATACTACCTATGGACTGGCAGTTATAGCCAAGGTGAAAGACCAGTAGTTTTCAAGATTTTTAGCCTATGTAGTTCATCATCAACCCATGGACCATTGGTTGAAGACCACTTAATTCCAGTGTACATTTGTGCCTTAGCAGATTACTTGGAATAAGTTTTCTTCGATTTTTTTCCTTCTTTTAATTGCAAGTATAATTTGCTTTATAGACAGGTTTAATAAGATACATGAAGAACAGGTTCTTTTTCTTTGGTCAAGAACAAATTTCGAACATACTCGCCACATCCCCTTCAATCTTCCTCTGGTGATATCTCTACCATCTATGGTTTTCTGGTTATTCTCAAGTATAAAAACAATCTCATTTAGTAAACAACTATGATTCATTTCCAGGTACTAAAGCATGACATTCTATTTTAAAGGAAACTGAGATCATATACCTGACCAGGACTCCATGAGGTCATATGAAAAATAAGGAATGAAAAACTATCATAAACCATTGGAGACAGGAAGACATAACAACTAAAAGAAAAGTATAATATCTGCCTTGAATTCTAAATAAGAAGAAAAAATGTCATACTCCAATAAGTTTGAAATTTTATTACAAGTTATTGTACCAATGTCAGGTGCTTAGTCATGACAGAAATCAGGCAAATGTGAAGTGTTACCCATGGAAGAATTAATGGGGGTATATGAAATCTTTTTTGGCACTTTTCTAGAAATTTAATATATTAATACATGCTAATTAAAATTTTTACATTATATCCAATCCTAAATTTTATTTCAACTCGTCCTCATCCCTTGCCAATGATCATGTTTGCAATATGCCTGGTATGTACGATACGCTAACTATGGGAATTCATCCCAATTAAACTTCCCTAATAGTTAAGAAAATCCCATTAACTCTCCTGTTACTTCTGGCATAATTGAAATTTGGGATAATTTGTGAAGAGAGACTTTCTAATATCAAACTTAACATATATGATATCAGATTATACAAAAAGATCAAGACACACAGATATATTTAAAGCTTGAGTAGATATTGATTTGAATGACATGAGGTCAGTTTTGCCTGAAGCCAGAGAACAGATTTAATAGTTTCTCAAGGTGTCCTATTCTTTCCATGTATTATCTGTTAATGTCATTTTCAAAAGTGAGCATTCCCTTTACCTTGAATCTTAAAAAGGAATTACAAGTATTTCTAAATGGCAGAGAAATTTAGGAATGAATGGAACCCTCCAAGGATCTAACCTCAGGACAGGACACAAGGAGTTACTCATTTCTCTTAGTAAACAACACACATTCAATAGAATCTAAGGATACTTCCTAAAATTTCAGTGCCTCCAGGTTATGCTCTATCCCAAAATACTTTTTCAAAGTCCATGAGCTGCTTACATCTCTCAGAAATTATTACTTTACTGGGAATTAATATTTACTAGTGTAGTTAATGTTTCAATTATTTGCTGTTATCCAAATTTAAGGGAGATGTGATCACAGAAAGAATGCTGACATTTCCATGACATTTCTGTTGAAAGTGAAAAAAAAAGATTTTTTTGCCTTTTTTAAAATTCATCACTGAGTTAGAGAAAAAGGGAGGGGAAACATTTTCTGAACCAAGTTTTTTTCTCTTAGTTTCCATGATGGATAACATGCCCCATTGTTGGCTTTTAAGTTTCCATTTTCTCAAACACTTATGTTCCCCTGATACCTCCCGCTGTTGATACATTATAGAGACACTTAAGTCATCAGGCTGTTAAAAATCAGAGACTTTTCGGAAAGAACATGCTTTATATTCAAGGATTTTATTCACCATGGGACTTTCTTTCTGGTCTTGTTTTCATTATTGATGGAGGAAATGTTTGCCAATTTTCCTCTTTTTTTCATGTTTTTTCCCTTGACATATTTAAGGAGGAAAAAAACAGTGAGACACTCCATCAGGTTCTTTAAGCAGGGCTGAGGTATTATCCACAAGGTAAATGTCAAAATGCATATCTTAGACAAATTGCTGTTGTAGCTGTCATGGTTTTCTAAATCGGCTTCTCACTATTTTTACTATTTTAGGTGTAACCGAAACAATTGGGTTTTTGCACGGATCTTTCTTTGCTCTGTGAAAAGCAGAATGTTGTCAGACATTAAGGAATCTTTTTCCTATAGTTTTGGAGGATGACACCCACCTATTTTAGAAGGTGAACCCAGAGTTTGAATGCAATGTGACAAATTGATTGGTCACCCTTAGAAGAGTTATTATATTGGCAACTCATTCTAGCAGTCTTTTCTTCTCCCCAATTGAGACTCCTTATTTCATTTTAAATAATAACAGTAAATTATGCTTTCTAAACATAAAAGAGAATTATGCCACATGCAGGAACATCCACAGTGAAGGAAACAAGGATTGCTATTGCAAAAGATGATTCAAGAAAGGAAAACCAATTTATAGCACAGAGTGTTGATAATCTATTCCCAACAGCCAGGGATCCATCCACTCTGAGCTTAACTTTCTGGCACAAACATAAACACACTCCCAAATATTTGTGTTCTGATTGAGAGGATTTTTCTATATGGGCTGGAAATAGAGTGATGAAGTAATATTCCCAGGTTTAGAATAAAGTCACCAGTCTCGTGAAACTGGGTACCTTGGATATGTGTGAGTTGTTAGTCTCTCATCCCTCAATGTGGTGATACTTAACTGATTTAATTAAGCAAATACATGGTTCTCTGGGGGGAAATAAAAGAAAGAGAGGTTCAAGTACAGACGTGGAAAACTGAAAGATCTATTCTTAGGCTACTTGATTTCTATTATTATTCTTATCCTTTCTAATTTTTTATTTTTCTATATTTCTAATATATTTTAAATCCTATATTTTAATATGTAATTTGTTATATTTCTAATGTTTCTATATCTCTTATTATTTCTATTTTATTCTATTCTATTTTATATTGAATAACAATTCTTCACAGATGTTTTCTGGGAGTCTACATAGTTAATCATGAAATAATATTTCTAGCTATAAAATACTTTTCACGTGTATCATATTCTGCTATAATCATGCCATATGCAATCTTCTTACTGACATATAGAAGAGTTTTTTAGGGGCACTATATCCACATTAAGTCAATTCTGTGTATAAGAAGACTAAAGTTAGAGTAGAAAAAAAGTCTCAGCATTCTACACATTTGAAAAGCATGGAGACATTTGTCTTATTCAGAGTAGTTGATCATTGTGTTGATAACAAGCAAGGTCAGTGGAAGAGATAAATTTCATTGGGAAAAATTATGGAGTCAGCATACACTCCACTTAAGAAGAAGCAATTTTTTAAATTTTTATCTTATTTTGAGTACTATGATTTACAATGCTATTAACAATGGGGTTTCATGTGTAACACATTCCAGAACAATACCCTCAAACAGGTATCTCCACCATTGTCCAGTGCTTCCCTCCATTCTATTTGTGCCTTCATTATCTTTACAAGAGCAAACATTTTTTTTGCTAATGATAGCTCTGTTTTTATTGTTTTTGAGCATTTATATTTTTTACTATATGTTTTTTTATATATGACATATGAGGGAGATCATATGTCTCTCTTCTAACTTCATTTATCATGATACTCTCTCCTGACATAGCTCAACAGCACAAATTTCATAATTTCTATTTCTTCTTTCTTATAACCAAGTAGTGTTCCTTTGTGTATATATTATGTATATATATAATATTCTTTATCCAATCCTTAATTCTTGGACATTAGAGTGATTTCCATATTTTGGTTATTATGATTAGTACTATTATAATGACCATGAGAGTTAAAATATCTTTCCTGAGCAGTTTTTGGACTCTTGGGGCAGAACAGAACCACCAAAACTGAGTTTGTGGGTGGGTTGTAGAAAGCAGTGGCATTGGAAACTCTATGAAGGGTGGTGAGTATATTAGTAGTAATTCTGGTGTTGAAATTATGTACATAGGAAACCATCACTACCGATGTCTCAAATCAATAAAAGTTTTTAAGATATCTGTAACAGAAATTAAAAGTTCATGAAAAAATCACACATATGAGCAATCATAAAATTATAAGATTTATGATTCTCATATTTACTTTAAAATCATTTTGGGTTTTCAAGGAAATTAGAAACAATATTTAAATGTATACTCTAAGAGAGTAAGGAGGGATAATACAGTGGTAAAGGCATTTACCTTGCATTCGTCCAACCCAGGATCAATTGTGAAATGCCAGATGGTCCCCCGAGTCCCAAAGTGTTACCCCAGAGCATGAGACAGAAGTAATCCCTGAACACCCTTGAATGTGGCCACACAGCCATATATATTATATATACTTAAGTTATATACCATGTACATAAAACTATATCATATAAATATCATATCATAAAAACTCCTTAGGGCCGAGAGATAATGAAAAATTAAAATAAAATGTGGAATTGCTAAATTGTACAAAAACTCAATTCTTAGTTTTCTGAAAAGTGTTCATATTCTTTTCCCAAAAGATTGGATCAGTTGTTTTCCAACACCAGAGACTGAGGGTCTCTCTTCCCCCACATTCATATAAATACTGGTTGCTTTTGTTCTTTGTGGTATGTGCTAATGTTACTAATGTGAAATATTACTGTTGTTTTTATTTGCATTTTCCTAATGGTAAATGGATAGGTCATTTTCATTTATCTTTTGGCTATCTCTGTCTTCTTTAAAGAAGTTTCTGTTTATCATTTCCACCAATTTTTTGATGGGGTGTTTAAATTCTTAAGAAATTCAGCTTGTACTTAATTTATCTCAGATAGCAACCCTTTGTCATCTGAGTTTTGAACTATCTAGTTAGTATCAAAGGCATTTATTAAAAGTCCTGAATATGAAATATTATCAAGGTGGGTGATCTGAAAACCAAGCCAAAAATAAAGCCCGACCCGTGGGCTTTGATTCAAGGAGAAAAGGCGAATTGGTGAAGGATGAGCAAGAATCTAGTCATTTAAGACTTCTAGGCAAAATTTAGGAGCTTATTAGATTTAGATTTATAAATTGTTGCAACTTACTCAAGTGTTTTAAATAATGAGTGGCACCACCAGACCACCAGTTTAAAAACATTTCAAATTAAAACTTACTCTGGACACCAATCATCATCTAATGGGACTAAGTGACCAGAAGCCAATATCATCACCAATCATAGAAATGTCTAATAAATGATAATTATAAGTGGAGTGAATAGTTTGACTCAGCCACCTGGCAAACTAGCATTTGACATTAAAAGAGAATCAAGATATCTTCTCCAAAGGCTGGATTCTGACATACTTCTAACCCTCTAAACACATGTTGTATTACAGCAAGAATTTTCCCCTTAGATAAATTCTTTTCATTTTCTTTGTCTTTAATCCTCTGATCAGTAGTTCCTATTTCTAAGAATTCTGTTTCTAAAATTACCCTTCGTGATGAATTGCATTCTCTGAGTTTGCATCTTTGCAAAAGAGGTAAAGCATATTAAACATATGAATCAAATATTCCTCCCTGTCAAAAAATAGAAAAGCACACCTTTATATTTATTTGCATTTGCCAGTCTATGTTTCAATCTGTAAGCATGAATAAATATTTTATAAAAGTATGTCACATTGATTTAGTCTGAGATGTTTGCTTCAAGCACTGGAATCCATGAAATTTATTCATTCTTGGGAATTCATACAGGGAAAATGGGGACACTCACTTTGTGGTCAACTTTGAGGTAAGGAACTTGTGTAATTTGCAGATATATTTTAGGTCAGAACAGAGGGAATTTGATTCCTTTTTACAAAAAAATGTTTTGTAAGTCTCAGATACTGCCTCCTTTTTAGGCAAATTCAAGATATACTACCAATAATAATGTACATAGAGTTTAAGGATCAAAGAGCTGCACGTTGTAAACAAATTTCAGTAAATACTTTGTTTTTCCCCATAAAATTCAGTCTCCTTACATTATCATCTGATATCTGTCTTTCACTGAGAATTGCTTAGCTATTTCCACTTCCACTTTACACACCAGCTCAGCAAACTCTTGATGGATTACCTATCTTCTAGTAATCTCTTTCATACTTCTCTACTCAGTGTTTCCTTTGTCTAGAAGTTACCTACTCTTCTTACAAATCTCCAGGCTAACAGAGTCCTTATTGCTCCTTTTGTTAGGAAGGTCAAACCTTCCATTTTCTCATAATGTAAGCTTGCCTCCATCTTTCCCTTTGATCTATTATTAGAATGCCAATTTTATATGCATATGTTTCACCCTGAATCTTATGCACACAAAATAATACCTGCATTGTACTTATCTCTAACCCCAATTTTGGGTTGTGGAGGAGATTCAACTGGCAGTGTTCAAAGGATCATGGATCCATATTTGGGGGTAATTACTTGTGCTATTCTGAAAGCCAGGAGCTGCTAGGAACCTAATATGGACCTCTCACAAAAAAAGTATGTGTTCTGGTCCTTTGAGTTTTCTTTCTAACCTTTGAACACTTTGTTTAACACATAAAAATTTCTCAGTGTTATATGTAAGGTAGAGCCCTTACTATTTTAACATATTTGTCATATTTAAAGTGACTCCTGTATTAGCAAAGAAAATGCTATATTATAGGAGTCAGTTCCAAAATTTTAGGAGTAATAGAGCAGGAGAGGGGTGGGAATGAGGAACAAAAAAGTGATGATAAAATGATGTAAAAGAAATGTTCCTCTCATATAAATAATATCCTTCCAAAATATAGCAGGAATATAAAAAATAAGACTAGAAAGCCTAAATGAAGAATTTTACTATAAGTACTGTTTATGCCACAGTCAATATTCTTTTATTATTTCTAAAATATCAAAATATCATTTATCTTTTCTGCTGCTCATTCAAGACCTGACCATAAGTTAAGTGTCCTCCTAGAAATCTTATATTTCCATAAAAATATATTTTGTTTTCAATACTTTGGAAAACATTTGTATATAATTTCACACTGAATTTGTATATAGGTATTTTTTGCCTTTGATTTTTTTAATTAAATAATTTTTATTTTGACCAAAGTAAATTACAAATCTTTCACAGTAATATTTTAGGTACATTGAATCAGGGGCATTCCCACCACCAGTGTTGGTCTGTCTCGACCCCTGTTCCCAGCATGTATTCCATATATATATGTATTTTTACTTATTTTGAGTTTTGAGTCACATTTCCTGGTGCTCAAAACGGTCCTGAATCTTAGGTCAGGAAGTAAGTACTCCAGGTGGAGATTGGAAACCATGTGCAATGCTGGATATAAAGTAAGGGTTAGTTTCATGCAAGATGA
>PVKC010016830.1:0-20568 GCA_004027635.1 Crocidura indochinensis
GTCACACCTGGCAGTGCTCAGGGGTTACTCCTGGCTCCATACTCAGAAATTGCTCCTGGCAGGCACCGGGGACCATATGGGGCACCGGGATTCGAACCGATGACCTTTTGCATGAAAGGCAAACGCCTTACCTCCATGCTATTTCCCGGGTCCCTCAATTCCTTTTTTCAAACTGAGGTTGAGAGCCTCGAGAAGGATTCCACCCATTTTTGGCTTATTTGATTTTTACCTCATTTTATTGCTTTTCTTTTCTTCAAACAGAACATCACTTGAACTATCTAATCTTGCCTCTCAAATAGAGGAGGAAATATGGGAGGGTATCAGGTCCAAACAGATGTACAACCACTAAGTAGTAAGCTAGATACAGAGGGGACCACTTGTTCTAGCAGCTTGAGGGTGAGGGGGGGATATGGGATGCAAGATGGGAACCGGGGTGGAGGGAGGACAAATTTGGTGATGGGAATTTCCCCTGATTCAATGTTCATATCTACCTGAAATTTTACTGTGAAAGATATGTAAGCCAATATAGTTGCAAAATAAAAATATGTATGAAAAATTAAAAAAAGTTGTACATTATTCAATAATCTGGTAACCTGTCAAATAGATAATTAAGATCTTGTTTGTATTATAAGAATAAAGATTACATTATTAGTGCATTTGCTATTTTAACAATATGTTAAGCTGACAGTATTTTCTGACTGCTACTTAATTAACTGAAGAACCTCATAAAGACTAACAGCCTTTTGAATATGAAGGAAAATTTCTTTTTAAAAAGATATGCTTACCTTTGACATACAGCCTAGAATGTACAATTGAATATATAATTTGTCTGTCTATAATTGAGTGAAAAGTTTACCTTTCAGTGTGGGTGTAGCATGGTTTTATAATACAAATAAATTAGAATATATAATATTCATAAACTTAAATTTTATTATGAATATTAAATAAAAGTAAGTCCATGAGAAATAAAATAACTGTCAATTTTCATAGAAAATGAGTAAAATAAGGCTATATATTTTTAAAAGTGCTGACAGATGCCTAATACAGAAAAATTATGTTTGAAATATTTAAATAAAGCAATAAAATACAATTAAACTAAATTTAAAAATTATAAGTTATAGGGGCCAGAGAGATAGCATGGAGGTAAGGCGTTTGCCCTTCATGCAGAAGGTCATCAGTTCAAATCCTGGCGTCCCGTATGCTCCCCCGTGCATGCCAGGACCAATTTCTGAGCATGGAGCCAGTAGTTAACCCCTGAGCACTCCCGGGTGTGACCCTAAAACACACACAAAAAAATTATAAGTTATAAAAAATATTTTTACTTGAAAAACATTTGGAATGGCATACAAAATGTGTCTTAAAATTATAATATTGTTTAAAGGCCGGAGCGGTAGTGCAAGTGTTAAGGCGTTTGCCTTGCTCATGCTACCCTAGGATGGACCTCTGTTCTATTGCCTGGTGTCCCATATGGTCCCCCAAGCCAGGAGCAATTTCTGAGTACAGAGCCAGGAGTAACCCTTGAGCATCACCAGGTGTGGCCCAAAGGACAAAACACACACACACACACACACACACACACACACAAGTATCAGTTGCTTTATTTTCTTTCTTGGGCCATAATGAAAGTTTTGAGGGATAAGAAACATTTGCAAATTTCAAAAAACCTCAATAATATGTTATATAAATACGTAAGGAAGTGTCAGCAGGTTTGTACAAACATGGTTACCAAGCAAAGATGAGTACAGAAGAAACCTTGCACTGTTTCAATCAGTTTGATAAATAAGTCTGAAATGCTTAAGAAAGAGTAAAATGTCATTATTCATTGTTTGTGAAAAATATCTGCCTAGAATTATTCCATATACACTCAGAATTATCATTGGTGCTTAATTTAATTTTACTTTACAATTAGTTATACCAAAAAAGGAAAAAAAATCTCACTTATGAAAATAAAATACACCTTTTTAAAATTCTTATTTTGGTGATGGGAAGGTTGCAGAGGTGAAGGGGTGTTCTTGTTATGAATGAAACCCAACTACAATTATGTCTGTAATCACAGTGTTTAAATCAAGAAATCATTTAATTAAACTACTTGTTTTTTATATTGAACATTAATACATTGTCTTTTGTTGGGTTTCATCTTAATTATCTACATTAGTGTTTGTTTCCTTTAAACAGAAGACAACTAATGTTATTGCTTTTGAATATTTTGAATATGAAATTATTGAAGAATTTTCATCTGGAAAAGAGGAATCACATATGATTCCTCTATATCCCAGTCTCTTAAACTGTGTGTCACAGCCAATAACTGACTATGTAAATCATTTGGAACCAGTAAAAAAGTTCTGAACATAAAACAATTAAACAATACATCAAAGCATCTGTGATATTTATTCTGAGTAGCTTCCAGTAATGTTTCTTCATATACCTTTTCTCAATAGCCATTTTTTTCTGGCTATTTTTTAATATTTTTATTTAAGCACCACAATTACAAACATGTTTGTAGTTCCGTTTGGGTTGCAGTCATAAAAACCCAACTACAAGCCTGCAACATTCCTTATAATAAATATTAGAGACAATTAGAATTGTTTTCTTTGTCTCAATTTCTATATATAGATATGTGTGATTTAAAAAGCATAAATTAAAAGAAACAATCAGGATTCCAAGTAAACTTCATACAAGTGTGATATTAGAATCAGCACTTGAAAATTTTTATCACTTATGGACCTGCTTTATTTTCATTGGCTTCAATATCTACATTTTTATTACCATTAATATAAAAGTTATTCAATCATGGGGGCTGAGAGATAGCATGGAGGTATGGCATTTGCCTTGAATGCAGAAGGATGGTGGTTCGAATCCCAGCATCCGATATGATCCCCTTAGCCTGCCAGGGCCAATTTCTGAGCATCGAGCCAGGAGCACTGGTAGTATATTTACTTTCCCTACTTCTGATATCTTATCATTTAGTATTTTTTGTTTGTTTTTTTGTTTTTTTTTGGGGGGGGTCACACCCGGCGGTGCTCAGGGGTTCCTCCTGGCTTTCTGCTCAGAAATAGCTCCTGGCAGGCACGGGGGACCATATGGGATACCAGGATTTGAACCAACCACCTTTGGTCCTGAATCGGCTGCTTGCAAGGCAAACACCGCTGTGCTATCTCTCCGGGTCCATCATTTAGTATTAAACATTGAAACCAAGTAAGTAATCGCTTTCCATTGACCTAGTCACATTTCACTAAAGCTTAACTGTATCAAGAAAATAGTTGAGGACAGAGCAGTGGTGCAAGTGGTAGGGTGTTTGCCTTGCAGGAGTTTAAAATAGGACGGATTGTGGTTTGATTCCCAGGAGTCCCATATGGTTCCCCAAGTAGAGAGTGATTTCTGAGCACATAGATAGTAACCCCCGGTGTGCTCCGCCCCCCAAAAAGTTGATACTAAAAATGTGATATTTTAGATGTGTAAATCTTTTATTTTGGAGGCACACTCAACAGGTAAAGAAAACTGGCTATGGAATGGTTAAATTGGTCCATTTCAGAACCAAGAATTATTCTCAGTTTTAATTCTTCATATTGTATTGCTCTGAGTATTCATAAAGAATATAATCTGGGTCTGGTGAGGTGGCACTAGAAATAAGGTGTCTGCCTTGCAAGCTCTAGCCAAGGAAAGATCCCACCGGGGATCGATTCCCCGGGGTTCCATATGGTCCCCCCAAGCCAGGGGCAATTTCTGAGTGCTTAGCCAGGAGTAACCCCTGAGCATCAAACGAGTATGGCCCAAAAAAAAATGAAGAATGTAATCTATTTAATAGAATCTTTTGATGCATGACAATTGTATTTAATGTTACATAGTAGGTCGCATATAAGTGACTATTTCCATATACTGCATAATTTTTACTTTGTTCATTCAACAAATTTGTTTACACTTACAAGATGCACAATGACAAAGAGCATAATGCTTGTATATATGGCTAATTTTTATATTCCTGGTACCAAAAGAAAGTCAAGATTACATATCAATAGTGATCGTACTTTAACTTAAGTTAGAATATTTTAATATTTAGATTAAGAGGTAAAAAACAATATGCCTAAAGTCCATTTTATATTAGCAGGAATTTCTGCCTTAGAGTTGGACTAATTAGTAAAAATAATATTTTCATATAGAAGAATTGAGCCTTCAACAAAGGTCTAATTAACAATTCTAATTTTCTTCAACAATAATGCTTTATTTCTTTATCATTTAATGGATAAGGGGATGTATTTTTCAATGTATGATCACTAAACTCTTATTTGAATTTGAATTTATAGATTAAATCTAAAATCACTCAGCCACAATACATAGGACAATAAAAAATAATTGAGGTAAGGATAATTATGAGTAAGAGCTTTACTTTTATAGTATAAAGATAGAAAAAAAATGCATGTAACTATATATTTTCTATGTACCACATTTTTACACCCCCAATCATTTATACTAATTTCTTTCAAGAAAAATGATTCTGACTCAGACCTAAGCTAGGACGCATGTCATTAAATAAATTTTAACAGAAAAGTGACAAAGTCTTTCATCAGTAATCATCTGAGCTGTCAAGATTATTGACAGAATAAAGAGTATGCTTTAGAACTGTGATGTGTTTTTCTTTAAAATTGTTCTGTTTTTACTTGGAGAACACAAGAACCTTTGAAATCCTCTATTCCTTTGTTCTTTTCATTATTGTCTAAAAATTAACACTTCCTTCAAGTCTGCAAACACTTTGTTGCTAAAGGAACATTCACTTTCTCAGGAGTAAGGTTCAGATCACATTGATCAAATATTACGTTCCATTTCTGGTTCAAAATAACTAGACGAAATCAGAACAGTTTCTTTCTAAATAGGTTTTATAAAATACAATGTATTGAAAAAAATGGCAGCACTTGCTATTAATTAAAGATAAAACTGCTTATAAATCAAGAGGACATTAAATTGAATCACACATATCCTTAGAAATTAAAAAGAACAATTTATTTACTTAATTATTATATGGCAAATATATTTTATATGTATGAAAAATCTGCTTAGATAATACTTTATACATAAATCAACTATTAGCTATGTGATTTAAAGGACAAAGAAGATGATACTTGTTTGGTAACAACTGGGTACCAAAAATGGTGTAATTTTTTTATTCAGTTCTATCTTTATAATTCTCATAACTCTCATAAGTAGAGATGCAAGACAATTTAATTTAAATACTAGGAGAAAAAAATCTTATAACTAGGTCAGTAGTTAACCCAAGAAATATACAAGCATCTATAATGAATATACTTAATTTTATTATATGAATTGATAGAAACTAGTTTCAGCACAATAAAATAAACCATAAAATCTCAGGAATCAATAATATAAAAGTATTACCTGATGTTAAAAGGAAAGATATTTAATGAACCTTGTTAAGAATGCTGACTTTTTTTTTTTGAGGATAAACACTTGTGTATTATACCTTGAAGTGTATTTTGGAGGAGAACTTAGACCTAATTTTGGTTGTTACAAAGATAAGTAGTGGATTATAAGATATTACATTGTAGATATAACTTACTTAACATTTACTGATAATACTACTGACTATCAGAGTATCGAAAATTACTGAGTAATTTACATAGTGAATAAAACTATTATTGGTGAAGGCCAACAGGTATGTTATGATACTGAAAGAAGTCAGGTACTGAGAAAGGAGTTTTTGTTGTTGTTGTTGTTGTTGTTGTTGTTGTTGAATCCCAAGATCCAATTAGTCTACTACTGACCCCAGAGGAAATTGAATAAGGTTATATATAAAATAAAGTTTATTCACATTGAATACCCACCAATATGTGTGTAGCCATTCATTTTAAGAACGTGGATACAATTTTAGTTTTGATACATAATGTTATTTCATCATTACTAAAGTTCCCATGCATTTACAAAATTGCTATTTTTAATTTCATTTTTATAAGTTACATTCTATGTTTACAGTATTGTTGCTATTGTGGTTTGAGTATATATGTTACTTATATATGTTACATATATATATATATATATGTTACTTCACATTATCACCAACAAAGTGCTAAGTTCATCACTAATGCTATCACTAATATTTCTTTCTTCCAGTACCCATGATCATTATCACCATTTTCCCCCACCCATCTTGTAATTTGAGTTCTTTAATATGATTCCTAGAATTCATGCGAAGTGATTTTGTCCAAAACTTTCCACCCTTAACACATCACCCTGTCCACTATTTTTACAAAACTTTTACTAACAAAAATAAAACATCTTTATAGTTCATAAAATCAAACATCACAAAAGGATTGTAAAACTTATAAATTATTTTATTAAAAAATTCTAATGCCACTACTAGAGTTGAAATGAGAAATCAATAAGACATATATAGTCTTTCATTCAGTTGAGTATGTTCGTAAGACTACCTTTCGTATCCCATATAGCTGGATATATACTACATGAATAGCTATGGTAATACAATGAAGAAGAGACTTGGAATTCACATTCTTAGTCAACTGACCTGATCTGAAAAGAACACACATATATGTTGGCACTGGGCTTTTTCTATTTATTTCAGAAGAAACATTAACTGTTGCTGTTGTGCTTATTCCCATAATGCCCATTTCCAATTTTTGAACAAATTGATGTCTTGAGTCTTAAGCAAAAAGCTTAACATTTACTCTCTTCAAAATCTTTAAAACTCCATGCCCTTCCTTTCTCCTTATATGTCCTGCCAACTGTTCCTTAAGTGAGTTTTAGTATTTCCCAACACAGTTGTAAGGCAGCAGGATACTGTTTTGAATGTGGTAGATTGCAGAGAGAGAAGAGCAGTTCACACTTCCCCTAAGTATATTAACTGGAAAGCACTTCAACTCCAGTGATGTACTAAGGCACTTCAACCATTGTTTCTTTGACCCTGACACTTCAAGTAGGCGCTCGGCTCAGTTCCCATTAACAGAGACACATAAAGCTGCCATTGTCAGAAATTCAGCCAGTAATGGATACAGTGGTAATTAAATTAAGATGACTGTTGGGTAGAAAGGTTTCTTCCTGACAAAGTATAAAAGACTGAAATTCACTTTTCCATTTTCCATTTTTACCAATTAAAGTGGCAGATCTTGTTATTTTTGTTGACCTTTCAAGTTCCTTTGCTATGAATTGTCTCTAGTTACTAAAAAGTTTGCTAGGAAAAGTAATGATATATATCTATTTTTTTTCTCCAGTGCTTATAGTAGAAGCTTAAGTTATGTTGGAAAAAGAGAAGAAAAGAGTAAATACTTGGAGAAACGGAGCTTTGGCAAAAATACCAATGAAAGGGACAAACATTACATTTCATTACAAATTAGATAACTTTGATCCTATCTAAAATCGGATGAGTCTCATACTGAAAGATTGGGAGTGCTCTCAGACAACTATTTGATTCTGGTTTTCTCAAACTATGGACAGAGCAGCTCAGAAGTTTATATATTGGAATTACTTGTGGGACCTTAAAAATTGATGGGACATGGATCCATCTACTAAAGATTCAGAGTTAATTGAGCTTATGGGCAGTCTTTGAATTCAGACACTTAAAAAATCTACAGCTAACTTTTATATAATCTAATCATAAATGTATTACACAGTTAAATTTTTTGTTTCCTCTGTAGCTTTCCTTGGTCTTTATTTCAAATAGATCATAAATATACATACATGCATACATATATACATACATACATACACATATGGATACAGAAATGTAAGAATGGAGTAATTGAAAGAAATTTTGTCTCAGTGTCACTTTCTATAACTTGTGGTCCCTAATCCTTTGAGTAGATTCTAAAACAGTTGTTCTTCTATCTTGAACTTAAATTCAGGATAGCTATGCATTATAAAATACCTATTTAAGTTTTAGATTCAACATTACCAGTCCATAGCTGAGAAGACGACTATATTTTGCTTTGCTCCTCAATGAACTGAAATAACCATTTTATATGATACAAGGGATCTTTAGCTGATGAATGAATTACACAGCAAAGGAAGCTACCAAAAACAATAGGAAATAAGCCATGAGTATTTGTATCAAGAAAAATAGAGGAAAATTCTTATTGAATAAGAGTTTTATTTCAACCCAAGTTTCTTTTTAACTACTCATAGAAATGTAGAGTGATTTTTAAGGCTATATCATATAAGGACAATCAAAGTGAAAAAATGGAAATGAAAACAGATGGATAGTGGTAACAAATTTAGAAGATCAGAGAATGCTAAAACTTAAGATAGCAGTAGAGAAATGCAAAGAACCACCTGCTTTGCATTGCATTATCCTAGAAATGTGAAAGAATATTCTTAAATACAACCTCTGTGTATGGGGTTAGAGGAACCTGAAACAGGAGTATAGTTTTCTAAGAAGTGTCTGCACACTCTCACTTTTATCTACCTGATTCAGCATAACAATGAACCAAACTTTTCCTACAGAGTGAAAATACATCATGTGGGAAGAATGAAAAACATGATTTTAAATAAGAATAGAAAGGGGAGCAATGCCATGCATTTCAGAAATATAGGGTTAAAAGATGAAGTACATGTTTGTATAAATGAGGTAAGTTACATTTAGAATCTTAACCTGTTAAGCTGTAATTTCAGATTTATATACCACAGATTTTATGACATTTGGTACATTGGTTTTCTTTCTGTGTCTCAATTCTATTGAAAATAGACTAAAGGTTTATATTAGTATAAAGATAAAAAGATAAACTTACATAAATCATATATTTTAGGGTTTTTAAAATCTTATATTAGAACCAATGTGATTTACAAAGTTTTAATAAATGGGTTTCAGACATACAATATTTCAAGGCCAATTCCATCGACTGTGTTTACCTCCCTCTGCCAATGTTTCCAGAGTGCACCCCCTACCACCACCCCTGCCCAAGTCTGTCAGCATAGCAGGCCTATTTTAAGTATCAGTTGTTAAACTTTTGGTTTCATGATTTTATTATTGTTGATTCTGGCTTGGATGTTTAGTCCTGTCCCTTTTTAATATCATTAATGCATCTGAGGCATCCTCTGTCTCCTTTTATATTTGTATATCTCCTCTTCCACTCAATTTTTTTTCTCTTCCACACTATACTTGGGGATCAAGTGTTCAGATAACTGCTATTTAAACCAGTAAATTTCTTCATACAGTTATTCTAAATACCACAGATAAGCAATATCATTCTGTATGTATCCTTATTCTGTGAGGACAAAGTTAACATAATAAATTTCAGTAATATCCATGTTGTAGTAAATTGTATGATTGCATCATTCTTACAGCTATATGATATTCCAATGTATATATGAACTATATCTTTATAAACCACTCATCTGTTGTTGAACATCTAGGTTGATTCCAAGTTTTAGCTATTGTTCTGAGTGCTGCAGTGAACAGTTATGTGCATACATCCTTTGGATCAATGTTTTTCTGTTTGGAAGATAGATACCCAAACGTGGGATTCTTGGGTCATATGAAAGATTGTTTCTTAGTTTATGAGAGAACCCTTCATACTGTTTTTCATATGGGTTGGAATATGCGGCATTCCCATAAATTCTAGGTTTTGACAAAAACTATTGCCTACTCATATCTTTCCTTGATTCTAGAATAATGATAAACTGAAAACCTACAGTGATGAAAAATGATTTCCAGAGGAAAAATACTAATATGTGTGTGCATGCATACTTTGAAGAAAAAAGCACACATGATAAATATAAACATATGCTCATGAACATCCCTAAATTTAGATCCTTATCAATTCATGGAGCATGAGGCCAACCAGGGACTTGATTTCACCAACTCATAATGCATAGCTATTCAACTTTTTTTTTTTTTTGGTTTTTGGGCCACACCTGGTGACGCTCAGGGGTTACTCCTGGCTATGCGCTCAGAAGTCGCTCCTGGCAGGCACCGGGGACCATATGGGGAACTGGGGGATCGAACCGTGGTCCGTCCTAGGTTAGCGCAGGCACCTTATCTCCAGCGCCACCGCCTGGCCCCCAGCTATTCAACTTTTAAGAAAGTACAAACTTAAATGGAAAATACAACCCTGGATATTTATGAGAAATTTTTCTATGAAATCATATACAAATATTATTTTGTAAAATCACATTGTGATAAGTGGAAATATTACCTAAAGTAAAAGTGCTCAAAGGATACCCAATTAATTTATGCACTGAGAAGATATAAATATGAAATAACATCATAAAATGGACAGGTATAAAGAAAACTTGTCCTTGAATATAAAAATATCAAATAAATTAAACTATTTACGAAGATATTAAAAAGAAATTCTAGAGCTTGGGATATTGGTCATGGGAATGTTGTACTGGTGAAGGATTTTATATATAGATAATATATATTTAATAATATATATTTAATAATATATATTTAATATATATTAAAAAATCAAAACAGAAAAGATAAGGCCTCCCAATTCTTACCACAGTCTGTGTACAGTAAATGCACCTCATATACAACTCAACCCAGGTCTTTTACCTGGACTGTATTGTGAATTGGGGGTCCAAAAAAAAAGAAATTCTAGAAACATTTCAGTAAGTAAATCCCAGTAAATAACCGGGAAATACCCAGTAAGTATCCCAATAAATTAATAAAAGAGGAAAATTGCTTAAAACAAAAGATAAAATATAAGTGATTAATACAAAAGAAGGAATATTTGAGATACAAAAAGGAACAAAATACAATAAAATAAATATAAAAACAAATGCAAGAAAACTTATAAATTAAATTTATTGAATTAATTGGAATTTTTTAATTTTTATTTTTTGTCTCAATTGGGAAGTACTAACTTTTTTTAGGGTGAGGAATCTTCCTGTGATAGTTTATCCTGATAAAGCAAATCTAAACACTTGGGAATTTTTTATTAATTAGTAGTTAAAAGTTGTAGAGCTATCAGGGTTATACCTGCCAGTGTTTAGGGGGTAAAATAAAACTCAGTCTCATTTATGCTAGACTGCCCTATTGTGACCATTTTTAAAAAATATTTCAAATTCTTACCATGTACCCTACACAAATAATATTAATCCTTTTGAGGAGATAACCTCAATTTTTTTAAAAGAATAAAGATATTGAAAAGGCACAGAAAATGTTAGATAGTTGATCTTTTTAAATAAATAGAAATCATAGTACTATTTAGAATATACTATTTCCTAGAACTGAATATCAAGTGTCTTAAAATGAATTTCCATATGTGCACCAGTCTGCTACTATAATCCTCATTTAATCATTAAAATGTGTCTTGCTATTTTATAAGAAAAGTTCCCTAGGACAGCAACTATTACTTAATGGGTTACAACTCATGCTTTGTATACCAGAGACCCAAACATAACCCTGCTATCACATGATCCATTGAGCACTTCCAGGAGCAACCATAACACAAATTCATGATTAACCCCAGAGCACTCTAGTGTGGCCCAAAAATATAGGACAAAACCCTATTGATTTTCTCTTTTCCTTTTAGTGTGGGGAAAAGCAATAAGACTAGCTATTATCTGGCCAGTGATACATGATGTGCCAAGTCAGTGCTTCAATGCTAGTGCTTAAGCATGCAATTTAGCTTGAATCCTAGGGAACTAGGAACCACCAGGGCCACCTAGTAGTATATGGTGAGCACTCTAATCCAAGAACTCTAAAGATAGTAAAGTCTATTGAGATCACAAAAGTTCTATAGATCAATTGCATCTCTGTACTACCTGGGAACCTTCTATTTTTTGTTCTTTGTTATAGGAGATCACACCGGCTTCACTCAGGAGTTATTCATAGTTCTGCACTCTTACATAACTCCTGGCAGACTTGGGGTACCATAGGGTTGGCAGTGATGGAACCCATATTGGTCTAGTATAATTAATATGCTCCATACCTGCTGTACTATTGTTCTTGTCCCTCTTTCTAATTTCATTAAAACAAATTTTTCTATGAACAACCCTCTACTCTTTCAGAAGACCTTTTGAATCATTTTAATATGGTTATAAACATATTTCTCATTAATCCATAATTCTATTTAATATATTGCTTAATTTCAGAATAATTGATATTCAGTTTATCAGGGAAACCTGACAGAGCTCAGGAATTGCTCCATGGTCTGCACTCAGACTCAGATACCATGCCTTTAGGTGCATGTGAGACATTTTTGGATGCCAATGTCAGCCACATGCAAGCCAAGCTCCATACATACTGTAATATCTCTTTGCCCTATCCAAAGTTATATATTTTATTATTATAAATTATTATCCATGAATATGGTATATATTTATATTTAAATGTATTTTTAAATGCTCAATATATATGCACACATAAAATCCTCTGACATTTTTACATTTAATTTCAAATTGTATTGTATTATAAATATATTTTTTCAAAACTTGTTTAGCCACAACATGCGAACTTACAGAGAACTTTAAAACACTGTTTAAAAATCTTTTAATCTTCCTTTCAGTATATTGATAATAAATTTCCAAATAATACCCCTTATACTGAACTATACTATATGCTATTTTCTACAAATATTTTTCATTAAGGTCCGTATAGTGCTTTTATCATGTAAACTGAAAATTATATATATTTCCATTATTGTGTGATTAGAGGTTTAGTTAGGTACTATAAATTAAAATGCAAGAATCATACTATATTTCTGCTACGCATTTTTCTAAATGGGTGAAAATAATGAACTATTTTCATTTAGTACTATCCTATCCTATTATTCCTTTCTCTGGGAAATATATACAGAGAACTAACATATTTCTCTCTGGTCAGAGATGACTATATGTCTATTCTTGGGAAAAATCAGTAATATTCATACAGTTATTTTTAACTGATATTTTGACTTCACTCTGATTTTGAATTAGCTTCTGCTCCAAAGTGTCTTCATATGGCCATTAATATATCAATATATATTGATATTTATAATATGCAAACTATATAATAAAAGAGCCATAATTTTGTAAGCCGTAAATGTTCATTAATTAACCCCATAACTGCCAAAGGAAGAAAGTGTAATGTCAAATCCTTCCACCATAACTATGGTTTAAGCCAGTAATCAATATTTCCTCCTGTTGTTCTAATGTAAAGTAGTAATCTCTCAGAACTAACAAAATAAATAGATACTAATAAAAAGATTTGTAACTAATTTACAATTTACTGATTTCTTGGGCACCTAAAATATCAAAAATTCTTAAAGTGTGATTTTTTGCCATTCCTTATAAAGTACATATTCTTGCTTTATTAATGTTGGAACTACCAGTGAAAGTTTCTATAAAATGGTACTTTTTGTGGCAGTATTTATTTTAATCTTGTGGAGCTTTAAATTCTGCATAATTTAATTGCTTCTTTGTTCTCCTATTACTTACCTTAAAGTCCTACATAGATGCTAGAGCAAGAATAAAAAAATGGTGCAGATTTTCAGTAGTTATAAAAAATTATAAAAATAACTTTTTCAATAAAAAATACCATTTTGTTAAATATATAAACTATTTTGTCAATCTGTAAATGTTTAGCATAGAATTAATATACATTTACCTTGTTGGAATGCAAGTGAGGTTCAAATACAGAATGATTTCTCTTATATGTGCAATATAAAAACAATGACAACAGAATCTCAGAACTTGAACTCTACAGAACTTATCATAATCAAGTTACCCATGATCAGGTAAGACACTGAGATATTGGTGGAGGGAATATTACATTCTCATAGCGAACAACTATTGCATTAACTTCTATTTTTAACAGTGTTGTAAATCATAACTAAATTAATGTGTTTAAAATCATAATAAAATCAATTCAACTATATATTAAGGCCAAAGACATAGTAAAGCAGGTAGGAATCTTATTTTGTAAACAACTGATCTAGATTCTACTCTAGACACAGTACATGCTCCTAGAATAATGTTTAAACACAGAGTCAGGAGGAAGCCCTAGGCACTGCTGGCTGTGGATCCAGAAATGTAAATAATAAGATAAAATAAAATAAATCCAAGTATAAGGGAAAAGTCATTGGTAAATGAAAAACTAATTTTCAGAATTCTGAGGATATAACATTTTATTCTATCACATAAATCATAGCAACCAAAAAAGCATTTTCTTCCATATGCTCATACTAAACAAAGGCATTTATGATTTTCTTTCTGTCAAAAGATTTTACACATTTCTAATGTATATCATGACTTGGCAGTCTAAATAGGAAGTGAAAACGATAATTTGAAAACCACTATGACCAAATATGCCTGCCTCCAAATGCTTCTACATTGAAATCAAAATAGATGAACTTTGATAAAGATTATAAATTTATCACCTATAGTAAATATTATTTCAACAAATAATGATTGACTATCATGTAACTCCTAAATCATTTGTTCACTACAAGAAATAATTATTTTAATGTACTGTATTTAGATGCCATGTTCAAAGTAATGTTAACACATTTGATTTGAGGTACATAATTATTTTATCTTCATCATGATCAAAATGCCAAGATTAATATTGTCTTTATAACATTATTAGACCCATACATCTTAAATTCATCTTAGATAAATGGATAACAAAATTTTAAAGGAGAAATAAATGTCATAAGGAAAAATATAAGGCATAGAAACTAGGTACCAATGTGCTGACTTGATGATAAAGGAAGTAAAATTACAACTGAAAATTTGGATTGGTTATAAAAAGCTTCACCAAAAATGTAAGACTTTAGAGGAAAGAGTTTAAAAATATGAGACCAATTGCCTGTGTAATTAGTTTGGAAGCATTATTCCATATAGGAAAAATGTACACATAGGAAAATTAGGAATAGAGGAAATACTTTTTATTTTCTGTTTTTGTTTGTTTGTTTGTTTGTTTGGGGAGGCATCCCCGGTGATGATCAGGGGTTGCTCCTGGCTATATGCTCAGAAATAGTTCCCAGCTTGGGGGACCATATGGGACTCTGGGGGATCAAACCCAGTTTGTCCTAGGTCAGCCACATAAAAGGCAAATGGCCTACCACTTTGCCACAGCTCTGGCCCCTAGAGGAAATACTTTTTTAGCAAAATGGACAACAGTAATAAGTAAAAGTATAAGAACACTGTGGGACAAGAATATGGATGTCAAAAATATGTGTGGGTTTTGGAATGGCAGAGGAGTATGACTTTTAAAAGGACAGTTCTAAGTTTTGAATGGGTTAAGCAATAAATTAATCAGATAAATAATTTAATGAATCACTGCAATAAACCAGGTGATGAATGGTTATAGCTTGGACAATCAGCACAATGTGTAAGAAGATACATTTGGGTTCTAAATATAACCTAAAAGTAAAACATGATAGTTTTTTTGAAGTCAGAATGATAATATGATAAATAAAACCAAGTCACAGATATTTTCGGGATTTTTGCCCTAGATAAGTAAAAAGACTGACCAGTCAGTTGCTGGGAAATATGTTTGATTCAGTAGCAATGTGATGGGTAAACCTATTGACTTGCATTGTACAATACAGGTAAATTCTTTTAGACATTAAAACAAAATTTAGGTAGAGTGAAAATAATGTATTAGTAGACATGTAACTCCATATAGTGTTTAGATAATTTGCCTAGTGATTTTTAACTAGCAAGACACAATCCTGTTACCAATGTGTTTATTCTCCAAATTTCTGCCTGCACTAATTTTACTACTTCTTTCTCCACTTTGGGAAGTTGCGATATTCTAATTAAGAAATATTATATATACATTTTACCGTAAGAAACAATTTAAATTTATCCTTTAATTTTAACATTTTACTTCATGATTTCTACATATGACCTAACAAAGACTGGAGGACTTCTATAAATATTTTATGGGTACAATATAATAGTACACACAAAAATAATTGTGCATGTTTTCTAAATATAATTTTCAGTATACTTTAATTGGCCAGATTTTAGAAATCAGGGATTTTAAGTTAGAATTAACAGTGCAATGAATAATGGCTAAAACAACTATTTACAGGCTATTTCATCATCAGACATTTCCTGGATGACTACAGAATAAGTTATTTAAAAATTCCAACAAATATCAAGAAATATACTTACTGTGTCCTTTTTTTCTGCAATAGGACTTGAAAAACTACAAAGCTGAAACCAGAAAGGTTCAAAAATCACAAACTCATACAAACAGTAGCCCAAACACTATAATTAAAAAAATTGGGTCTGTATCCATCAGGAATAGAGGATCTCAAAGCAACAATGGTTCTTTAAACTAATAAGAAACAGACAGGATGATTCAAAAAAATACTTGTTAAAATGTGTAATACAGTAAAGCCCATACCTCAGGTGTTTTTGATATATGTGTATATATTAATAACAGATGTTATGTGTACAATGATAATTGCATATGTTTGCTTAAAACTGAGATTTTTATTTTAGTAAGTGGCACTAATATCCAAAATTGATCTTTTGCTAAAATGGAAGAATATTTCTATATTTTGGAGTAGTTAAGGTTAACTACAACAATGATAACCAAGCTTTGTTTTAAACAGCATAAATTTTTCTGTTTCCCCAAATCAGACATAAACTAAGTAGCTAGTTGGTTCGAGGGGTTTCTAACATATGCATCACAATCAATACTGCTCAGACACTTTCTTTATTGCCAAAGGTCTGTTTTCCTTACTAGGTATATTCACAAATAAGAATATTATGAGCAGCAAGATTCTTTTTATGTGTGCAACAAAAATTAATATGAAACAGAAGAATTGAACATTTCTAATATCCTCAACTAACAAAATATCACCTTGGAAAAGGTCAATCCTGACCCATTTCTCACTAGGTTTGAATTATTTATCTTCTTTAAACTATTCAAATTTTTGAAAACTGGTTTCAACGATGGACCAATTCTGATTGCAAAGCATGTCACATACCAGAAGTGAAAAAAATAGTATTTTTTTAAAGCTTCAGTTCTATACTCTAGGTTATCATTTGTCCACTTATCAATTCTTAGAAATTAAAGTATATTGAATCTAAATATCCCCTAGAGTGCTTATTTGCATAATAATTATTTGTCTTTTAATTTTTAGAGCATTGACAATAAGTAGATTGGAGTAAAATAATTATCCCAAATAATGCTAACCTAACAATTTCCTATCCCCATGGATAGCACTTGTTCCAATTAATAAGAACATTCCTTCGTAGAAGAAAATGATGATTATTTCAGTGCAAAATGTAGGCCAAGTGTAGGCGAAAACCTTCCCTAGGGAATGAAGAAGCTGGGTAATTGCTTCACACATCTTGCCTTGTGCTTTCTTAGACTGAATGGCCTGAGGGAAGGGACATTGTGTGGTAATAAAACGGGGAAAAGCATCTGAGAATAACCTTACTAACCATATTCCTAGGCATCCTTAGATTTAAGTCATTCTGTACAACAGGAACACGTGTGCATTAAAAAAAAAAAAACACAAAACTAACAGAGTTTTGATTTCATGGTAATTTTATTGGGACTTGCCAATAGAAAATGTGTATATACTACATCTGAGGTCAAAGGTCTGAATGAAGATCAGTATCAAGAAGGTTCTTTTCAGCCCTAATTTCTCCATTTAAGTAATAATGCTTGGAACTGTATAAAAATTAAGATATAATTATTGTTTGCAATGTTTGTTGTACAATTGTTTATATTGCAACATTTTCTCCAAATAAAAATAAAAAACTTAAACACTGGTTTACTGTTTTAGTGAACTCCATAAGAAATTAAACTTTTCACACCTACATTTACATCATGCATTATCAAAGAATTGAATTCCTAGACCTTAAGATTGATCCACATTTTACCGAAGAAATGTCAAAACATTTCATAGAAACAGATTCATAGAATCTTGTACTCAGAGATTAAAGTTTGAGTCCTGGTTTGTGTTCTGGCCCTTTGAACATTCCCAGAAGTAATCCTTCAACACAGATCCAGGTGATAAGTACTAGACACCATTGGGTATCAACCTCTTAGCATTCTAATACCCCCAAAAGTAGGCAAAATATATGGCATATGTAAAAGTAATCTATTTACTGTACCACAAATGTATTTATTCATAGTCTACACAAACTGTTTACTCAGTATAGAGTAGGCAATCCAACTTTAACATGTCAAATACTGGGGCCTGAGCGATAGCACAGCTGTACAGCATTTGCCTTGCATTCGGCTGCCCAGGATGGACAATCCCCAGCATCCCATATGGTCCCCAAGCCAGAAGTGATTTCTGAGAGCATAGCCAGAGGTAACCCCTGAGCCTCACGGGTATGACCCAAAAACCAACCAACAAACAAAATGAACAAACAAACAAAATGTAAAAAAAAAAAAACAACTCAGCATTCAACATAGTTCAATACATTTCCTTCCACTTATCCTGCCTCAGTTACCATAACATTTTCATTTCTGGGGGCCGGGCAGTGGAGCTGGAAGTAAAGTGCCTGCCTTTCCTGAGCTAGCCTAGGACGGACCGCAGTTCGATCCCCGGGTTTCCCATATGGTTCTCCAAGTCAGGAGCGACTTCTGAGCACATAGCCAGGAGTAACCCCTGAGCGTCACCGGGTGTGGCCCAAAAGCCAAAAAAAAATTCATTTCTTAGGCCCCAAAAGAAAGATACATGAATCCACCTTTTTATTTAAACACTACATCGGGGGCCAGAGCGAGAGCACAGTGGTAGGACACTAGAGTGTTTGCCTTGCACGCAGCTAACCCTGAAACAAACCAGATTTGATTCCCTGCATTCCATATGGTCTCTCAGGCCTTCCAGCTCAGTACCAGGAGTAATCCCTGAAGGCCACCAGGTGTTACACAACAACAAAACAAGACAAAAATAATAATAATCATAATAATAATATAATAAAATTAACACTACATCAAATGTAGAAAAGACCTATATGTTCTATGATCAAAATATATTACATTTCAATCTACTCTCTCCACTGTTATTGTGATATCTCCCTTACAAGTCACAATTTCAGTTCATACACTACCTCTTTATAAATCTACTTTTTCAGACTAATATAGATGAATTTGAACACAGAAACTTGCCATTAAAGCATGTCACAAAGGCACCATTTTACATCAGATAAATACATAGAATATTTTGTTCACAAGGTCTTACTTTCCTGTTTTCTAAAGCGGGCAATATCACCCCTAGAATACACTATATTGATGTAAAAATAGTTGTTATTTTTACATATTTTATGTAACTTTCTGTTTCTTCACTTAAGGAAGATACACTGCCAGGACATTTTTATTCCACCACAGAAATTGCACCCAAATATGGTTGAGAACCTCAGACCTACAAGATTAGGCTGTTATGACTTTTTACTGTTCCATACTTTCTAATCTCTTTGAACCTTCCAGTTATGTTCCTATTGTAGGACCCTGAGGTTTCCTCTTTCCCCATGAGAGTTTCTGCTTTTGCTGAGACTGCTTAAAACTGCTCTTTAGCTTGTGGCAATGTGGCCTTCAAATCAGAGTTGGAGACTAAAGGAGACTCATGGGTCAGGACCAGATGGCCAGGATGTTCTGTGTGGGGGTAAGGGTTGGAGATAAGTAATGGGGACATATCTATTACCGTGAAAGCAGGTTGTCTGAATTGTAACATTAAGCAGGACACAATGGAATGTAAGATGCATTCTGTGAAATGTAGCAGGAGCCAATAGGAAAGTAGTAGGGGTCCTCAAACTTTTTAAGCAGGGGGCCAGTTCACTGTCCCTCGGATCGTTGGAGGCCAGACTATAGTAAAAACAAAAACTATGAACAAATTCCTATGCACACTGCATATATCTTAGTTTGAAGTGAAGAAACAAAATGGGAACAAATACAGTATGTGGCCCGCGGGCCGTAGTTTGAGGACCACTGATTGCTGTCTATATTCTGAGTGAAGAAATGGCTCGAGGTCTTTGACTAGAAGCTTGTTCCCAGGTGGAAGTCTTGGACACTTAGCTAGCTAAGCAAATAAATTTCGCTTTGTGATCTAGATTGCCGGGTGGTCTCTGTCTTATCACTGGACTGCTAGCTCCAATCCAACACTTGAAGATATAAAAATACTGAATATGTGCACACATATGTGCAATGGAAATAAGAGATAAATAAATAAGCTGTGATTATCTATATGTCTGTCCATTTCTTTATCTTTGTATCCATTTATACACATATGTATATTTATATATACACAAAAGGATATTATGCAGTCATTTGAAAAAATGAAATCATTCAGTTTGCTACTGTAGATGAAACTGAAAACTGTCTTGTTAAGCAAATTAAGTTAAAAAGACATATACTTATTGTTATAGCTTATCTTTGATATATAATGTAACAGGATAAATAAATGGAAGGTATAAAACACTGTCAAATACTATGTCCTTAGGTATACAAAACGGGAAAGCCAAAGAAGAAGGGGAATACTGAGAAGAAATGGTGAGAAAGAACTGATAACATATAGACAGTGGTCAGGAATCGAATACACATCAGTAGTGTAGAGGTTAACTACATATATTATGAAACATTTTCAACCTACTGTTTCTAGTCATTGCCTGAGAGGTTATAGAGCTGATTGTTATTTATTAAAT
>PVKC010016831.1:0-20549 GCA_004027635.1 Crocidura indochinensis
ATGGCCTTTTGCATGAAAGGCAAACGCGTTACCTCCATGCTATCTCCCGGGCCCCTTTTTGTGTATTTCTAACAGAACACCTTCCTCATTTTTTTCCTGCATAAGTGAAGCAAATGTCTGAAACAAGTAATTGTGATGAATTATGGTGTCACAGTGATAATAAGGTTCTACTCAGAACCCATTTGAAAATCAAAGCTGGTACTAAGTGTTAACTCTGGTTTTAAAGTTTCTAGAGTTCTTCTACCTCGAATCTGTCCACTTTGGGGGTCTAACTATTGTCTATGATGAACTGTTCTGTGGTAAGGAGCTTCTCAACATCACTCAACCCAGGAATGAGAAAACCAGAAACCAACTACTTTAGACATTGAGAGTACTGGGACCATGGAGGGGGGTGCGCTTTTGTCCAATCATTGCCTGCCCAGAACTTTGCCACTACAGATGGATGTCCAGAGTCACGAACTATAATATCACTGTTGGCTAGCAGAGCCCATGTTGAATCAAGACCACTCCAAGTGAAACCAAGAAGACACAGAGGTTATGCAGTGATGTCATGTAATGAATATTTTCACTGCATGACTCTCAGTTCTTAAGGGGCAGGTGACGGCTCAGTGGTCCTGGGGTCCTGCCTTCCTCTTCTCCATGCCAATAGCAAATCTGCTGTCTGGTATGTAAGTCCTCTCCCAAATTTAGCTGAGCTCAGACACTAGGATCCTATTGACATCTTAAAGTTAAGTGTGATATTATAAATGTGACAGGGGCAGACACAAGTGCATTCATTCTACTTTTGGCTTACCCTCATTGGGAAGATGGTGAATCATGAACTAAGGAACTTTTCAGGAAGGAGGGCATCCATCCTTGGAGTTCTGGACAAATAAAATTGTATAAAGCCTCCACATCACTTCTAAATATCCAGAAACCTTTTCCTCATTTTTTCTCATGCACACAGAGGTTTATGAATCTTGGTTGTTTAGTAAAGTGGCAGAAATAAAGGTAACACAGAAATATAAAGACGAGAAATGTGTCTGTGGAAGAGGAAAAGCTTGTCACAGGTTCTGGATCCCCCTGTTCAGTGAGTCTATTCGAGCAAAATCCTGAGATTCAGAAATATCTCCACTAGAAAGCCCCCTGCATCACCCCTCAACAGCATCTCTTGTTATTATCTGTACTCTTCTCCAGTTTCTTCCTTCTTCAGAATTCTGAGACCTACTAGTGCCTGGTTCTTCCTTACCCCACCTTCCATCACTTTTCCCTTCCCTAATTGCATTACTGGATTTTTTTCTACTACAACATTTCTGGGTATTTCTGGTTCTCCCTAGTCTTGCTGTCCTAAGAGGCTCTCGTTGGCCATGATCTCGCCCAGTACATGAATTCATATACTGTCCCTCTACCAAAAAGAACTTCCCACAATTTAGACCACTGAGTTCTGTTTTATGCCCATCTTCTGCTTGGCACCTTCCTTTGGGTAACTAAAAGCATCTTAAGTTTAAGGATATGGGGGCCAGAGTGGTGGTGCAGTGGTAGGGAGTTTGCCTTGCCCACAGCTGACCTAGGACAGACCCCGGTTCGATCCAAGGCATCCCATATGATCCGCCAAGCCAGGAGCAATTTCTGATCTCAAAGCCAGGAGTAACCCCTGAGTGTCATCGGATGTGGTCCAAAAACCAAAAAAATTTAAGAGCATGGTCAGGGCATGGCCATGGAGTCCTAAGAAATCACATCTACCTACTAGTTCACTACCCCTCACTCTCCACAGTTCTCTTCTCCACGTATGATTTGATCATGTCTTTAATTCACATCCAGTTCTAATTATACAAAATATATTCTCATCCTTTCCCAATGCAAATCTCAGGCATCCCTCTCTTGGACTGAGACAAAACCTTTCCCCTTGTTGTCTTGCCAAGAGGGTGTTTCCGTTGCTTTCAGTTCTCTTGTGTGTGTGTTTGGGGGTATTTTAAGACCTTTGTGTGGTGGTCTACCTTGTGATACCCCTCCACCCAAATCTGGGTATGGTGCCCTCTTCTCCCCACTAAAGACCCAATTCTAGTCTTTCCTCTTCTAGAACTTTGTAATCTGCAGTAGCCCAGCTCTTGTCTTTCTAACGAAGTAGTCACCTACCTCTTCTGGCCTCTGCACAGTCTCTCTTCTCCGCATCACCATTAGCTACATATCTGTTCCCTATTGTCATGATAGAATGCAGCCCCCTGATGAGAATGGTTTCTATTTATTTAGTTCACTGATTCTTTCCCTGAAGCCTTGCACAGCACCTGGCACACAGACCAATTGAATGAACATTTGAGAAATTAAGTGGCATCCGGACTCATGAGGAAATAGTCTTAAGTTTAATGTTGTCAACTGTCGAGCTGGCTGATGTGCTTGCTTACCAACAGAGTGCCTCTTTTCACCCTGAGATCTCTGCATGATCCCAAATGATAATTTGGGTGATTTCAAGAGCTTTCAATGAAATCCTTCAGGGATTTCAAGCAAAGGACTAGAGCTTTTAGGATCACATAGCTGTTTCCAGACAGCTTGCCTCAAATTTCAGTAGGTTATGCAATCCTTCTCTCTCACAGTTGATTATTGCTAAGATCCAATGATGCTTGTACTCTTAGGCAGTAGAATCAAAGACAGTATATGCATTGGTCAATGGATAGAGCTTGTACTCAATGGAAATATAGGTCTTTCAGGAATATTCCATGAGTCCCCCTTAAATTGAGGCCATCTTTAGAAGCTCATCTAGTGCCTTTATGTCTAGTATTTTGTCTAAACTTTCTTTGTTGTCAACAGCATCATCAGTATTAACATTGGTAAAAACAAATGTCTCTGTAAAAATAAAGCATGTTGGGGGTGGCAATTACTAATATTGACCTGACGCACAGAACAGATGTAGTTAAATTACAACTAATTAGAGACTGGCCTCAGAATGAGTGAGCTCTGCTCACTTAGATGTGTTCAGCTTCAAGAGAAAGGAAAGTGTGAACTAGTTGAGGGAAATCACAAACCCTCCCATACATCTCTCTACAGTTTGGCAATTAGAGGAAATTCACACCAATCTAGATCAAGGAGGCTTCTAGAATGACACAATCAAAGGGGGTCACATATACCCTGCCACACGTTGACAGAATTATAGTCATATTCGAGCCAGAGGGTCGTGGAAGTTCTGAAGAGTCCCTTGCAAGGAATATCTTTTAATCATAGCAAAATAAAAAGTGGTTGTCTTTTTTTTTTGCCATGCATATGACTCTGTTTTAATTGACAAATAATAATGTTTGCTTAGATCTACAATGTCCCTTTTTCTTCTCATCCACACACTTTAGAAATATAAACTTTTTTTAAAAGTCAAATTCAACAACTCAGAACAATTTCTATCACAAGGGTGTTTTATTTCCGCCCTATAAGAGATTCATTCCTGGTTGACTTTGTAAAAAATAACTCTCCTGCACTGTTAAGCATTCACTTGGAGATTAGTATTGGACATGGATGACAGAAAGAAACTTTAAGTTCCCATTCTTGAAAACATAACCAATTGAAGAGCTATCAGAACTAAAAAGAGAGCATCTCTGGTATCATTGAACATGCCAATAGGTAAGTAAGGACTTTTTGGATCACTTTAAAAAGCCAGAACGTAAGAAAATGAACGTGTTCTCAGTAACTGGAACAAAAACTGCTTTAACACTGCTTGTAGATTGTAGACGTCCATAGAATTGCCAATCCTCCAAACTCTGATCCATAAACTGGACTCTCCTATTGCAGACATATGCCAGAGCCCAGCCATTCAGACTCTTACTTAAAATTCACAGAATTCGGGGCCCGGGAGATAACATGAGGTAAGGCATTTGCCTTTCATGCAAAGGATCATCGGTTCGAATCCCGGTGCCCCATATGGTCCCCCGTGCCTGCCAGGAGCAATTTCTGAGCATGGAGCCAGGAGTAACCCCTTAGCACTGCTGGGTGTGACCCAAAAACCAAAAAAAAAAAAAAAAATTCACAGAATTCTTTTGAGTTTCAGCTTGCAAGATTTTGCTCTTGACCACTGTTATTTTTCTCTTTTATGTGAACATCGTTCCCAATATTTACTGCATCATGTCTTTATCAGATAGGCTGAAATCACATTTTCCATATGCATTGGTTATTAACATGCTGCTCAGATGGAAGGAATAAGTCACTGAAGTACAGTTAGATGATACCAAACCCATAGGATGCATCAACTACAGACTCTTGGAGAACGAGGGTGACTAGGTTTGAGACCCCCCCCCACCAGTCAAATGCCTTTGACCATGACTTTAAGGATGAGTGGAGCTAGCTGAAAACCATCAGAAAGGCAGAAACTAGGATGCAAAGTGAAAACAGTGATTTGAAGTGCTTCGTGTTGCTTTGTAAGAAAATAATGACATGAGATGATGATGAGAAAGTTTTCTCATGATGTCAGTGAACCTCATACATCCTATTTGAGAGAGTTCTTCTGCTTCTGTCCCTTGCCGTGCTCTTTGGGTACTGCCGACTATGGTTTTCGTTGTATTATCAAAGCAATCTTATTCCCCATAAGTTAGAAAAAAAGTATATTTAGACTGCAACAGAAATCAAGTAGACAAAACTAAGAGTGTGCCTATCTGGCTTTTCTGGATGTGATTGTTTAGACATCCCATCACCTCTAGCTCTCCAACTTCAATCAAGGTTGTTCTTCCACCAATGTTCAAAAGATACAGTTAAAAACTTAAAAGTTCTGTCATATTGCACTCACTAAATATTTGTAAAAAATGAATTAGACTTAATAGAAAAGCAATTATTTCTTTTTCATCAAGATGGGCAGTTTCAACTTCAGTGTCCTTTGTTTCTCTGTATTATTTTGTCCCCATAAGGTTAATCTCTCTGATATCACTTATCTTAGTGGTAGATTTCTACCAATGCATTGGCCAACATAATCAGTTTCAATCATGATACCTTGTAGCAATTTTTACTTTTATTTTGTTGTCTATTTTTTTTGTTTTTGCTTTTATGCCAATGCCTAAATCTTGTAGCTAAATTTCATGACCCAGATACTTTAATTATACCTAGCATAACTCATCAGTAGGAGTGAAATGCTCTCATAATTTAATAGAGCAGAGAAAGTCTAGAATGTTTCACTGCTAAGACTTATGGGCAAAGAATCTCCGTTTTTATAAGAGACTCAGTGGGATCATAATGTATTCTTTCAATCTATACCAAAGATAGTAGCAGGAAGCTATTTTATAGATTTCTTGGTAATCTGAGCTGATGTTATACCTGTTACAGGACTTTTCCAATAAAATAGGAACACAGCAGGATAAAAAAAAAAGGTACAAATGGTGATTTTTTTTCCTAACAGATTTTTATAAAGCATGACTTTCTAGTAATGGAAAATTTGTTCATGAATCGTGAAGTATCAGTGGCTCAGTTGGTGTGGTAGTAAAATAATCTGTGTCCCGCCATTGGAACTTTTTTTAATGTGCTAGCGTGTACCTTTAATTTACTGGGGTTTTCCTTCCCTTTGAAAGAGAAGTCACCAAGGCAATGAAACTTATTAAGAAAATAATGTATCTTAGTCAAATGTAGGCACCTAATCAAAACAGTCTCTTGAATAGCTTTTTAAACTACTTTATAGGCCATTACTTTTATTCATGAAAGAACATTTCAGCCCATTATGTAAAAAATAAATTTATATTTAGTCCTCTCCTTTCATGCAAATGGAAATGGGCCATTTTGTGTTCTGAATGGTTAACCTCCTGCCTCCTGAATGAAGAGCTTGTGTTACCTTTAAAGTCATATGTTGACCTATAGGAAGTAAAATGCAGAAAGAATGAATCTCCATTTTACGTGATGATTTTGATTATAGTAAAAAAAAAAAGTCAGAGAAAAGGGAACAGGGGTCATTTGAGGGAGGAGATTATTTTTTATTCTATTTGATCCATTAAAATGCATTGCAGCCATTATTTAATGGCTCTAGTGTAATATTCCAAATTTAGGAACATGATTACACTAAATGTGACAACCAGTCCTATTACTCTGCCCATTTTTCACTGACCTAACAACTCATCCTTGAAGTTGCCTATATAGAGACCAGCACCTTTTCTTAGGGACACCACAAAACCATCTTGTCAACCATTAGGAATACCATAAAACCATCTTGTCAATCATTAGGATGCATAGATCTCTTATATAAAGCAGGTCTCAACCAGTTCCCTTCTTTCGATCCTCCTCAAACCCTCACTCCTCCACCGCTACCAGTTCGCTGCTGTTGAGAAAACCAATCATACAGAATCTGGGCACATGGATTTTAAGGAAAAAAAGAGACAATATTCAAGATTAGATCTTCACACTTTTCTTTCCCTCCTGACCAAGTACTGTTGGGTATCATCTTAAATAGTTTTTATTAACATAAAGATAAATTTGGAGATGATTCAAGAATCTACTATATCTTGGACATTGTTTATGTCAACCTCTTTATTCAAAATATACTCTGTTATTCAAGAGTCCAGTTTTGGTCTGAAGTTAAGCATTCTTTCCTTGTTCTTTCTCCATGTATTATGTCTATTGTGTGCATGTATAAATAGATATAATAAATATCTATTTGGGGATCACATAGTAGTACTCAGGGCTTACCCTGGCTCTGTGCTCAGGGATCACTCCTAACAGTGCTCGAGAGACCATATAGACTGCTAGAGATTGGACCTTGGTCTGGTGTGAGGCAAGCACCTTAAACCCTGCCTGGTCCCTCTTTTCATATTATTTTTATCCTAGCAACTGTGTCTGAGATTACGTGTTCTCCCTCATGAAAAAAAAGAATTGGAGTGTTTCTGTGGTCTCCCAAATTCATATAGATAGCGAAAAGGAATGTCTAGACTCATGTCTCAGAAATGAACATGTAAATCCTTCTCTTGCCCACTGAGATCCTCCCCAGGGGGCCCAATCCAGTATCGGTTGCCCTATGTGATCTTGATGACCATCCAGCAATGGAGCTACACTGAGTTCTTAGCTGAGAACAGGGCAACCCACTGTTTTACCCTCATCCCAAAACAATTGAATTCACCATGTAATGCATTATAAAATAAGCAGAAATGACTTCCTAAGCAAGCCTGTTGGGGAAAAATATATGTGAGACCTAAAGCAACCCCCTGGCTTGTAAGCACCCCTCCTCCCAAGTGTAAAGTCAAATGTTCTGCCTTGGTGAGCAGATTAATAAAATAATTAAGCCAGTTTGACAGGTAATATTTTAGTCAGTTCCATGTGGGGGAGAAGTATGCTTGCTCAGATCGTAATTTCTGTTCACAGACTCTAAACATTATCTTTTTATGAGTTTTTAAAAGCATGTCTTATTTCAAATTCAAAAATCTTCATGTCCCTGCAACTGCATGGGATGGAAAGTTTATCCCTAAACTTTGGAAAAAGAAATCAGATGTAGGTAGGGATGGAAGAAGATGAGGTCAAGTTTTTAAAGTAGCCAAGTCGGCCTATGAATATTTGAAATACTCATCATTTGTTTACTCACATTGAATGTATTTTACCCCCCATTCATCTACACTGAAATCTCACTTGGAATTTAACAGCAATCTATACCCAGCCATCAAATATTTAGTGTCTGTTTAGGAAAAGTAATCTGCAGGACTCAACGCGACTATTTGTTCTGTTTGATTAATGTTTACCAATAGAAAGTTTCAGGAGAAAATAATGCCTCAATATTCCACCCTCATCTGATGTTTCCACCCTTCACCATGCTCTGCCTCATTCTGACCCTTCTTGGCCTCAGCTTTTGAAAAGGGAGCACAGTGGAATGTTCTAGAAAGGATCGATCTTGCTGTGAAAACTTTGCATTTCTTCAATTCTGCAGTTATTTTATTTATTTTTTTTTTTTTTGCAGTATTCTTCCTGGATAACTTGAAAGTATAGTTCTTCCCTATCCTCCAACTACCTGCCTTCTCTTCAGAGTTCCTGAGAGCAGTCATAGGGTCAAAGGGCAAAAACCTCTCCCTGTTCTACATCCTGTAAGCACTGTGATTTCAGGGGGCAGCGCAGATCTAGTCGTCCCGCCCATGCTCCTGGTTGGATGAATAAATTCATGAGTGTCTTCGTCTATATATTGAGAGTCATAGATACCTTCCCGCCACTTAAACAGGCTGGACCTGAATAAACCAGGCCAGGAAAAAACATTTTTTACACACTGCAATTACATAGAAACTTACAGTCTTATTAAAATTTCAGGCTTCCCTTTGAACAGTGCCTGATAAGACACATTCTCTGAAACAATCTAAAGATGGGGAAATACCTTTCAGCTCATAAAAACAAACTTGCCTGGCTTAAATACACTTGCTGCTTAAAAGAAATTAAACAACTTAGTGTGAATTCCCTAGAGCCTGAAATAAAAAATAGAATGCAAAGCCATGGCCCTTTTCTTTTCTCAATTCCAACTCGGAACCAAAGTTCTCCTAACAAAATTGTTTTTTTAATGATTAAAAATGCCTTTTGTCACAATCAAGTTCTATAGCACAATCCTTAGGCAGTATCAACCTATGAGTTTGAATGGGGAAACATTTTGCTGGACATGATCCATAAAGGCATAAAGGGTACTAGATCTGCTGCTCTCAGTCTTCCTGCCATAAGCAGGAAGAAGACAAAAATCTCATGTGAGTCAAGTCTTGCTCATTGTGTTTCCTGAGAGGCTCTTGTGTGTTTTTCTCACAGTTGTCATCTTTCTGACATTGCCTTGGGACATTGAGCAGGAGAGATTAGGAAGTGGAACAACCAAATACATTGGGGCAAAGTCTTATCCAGCCACAAGTGTGAGTTACATCCTCACTTTAGAATGTAGGTATTCATCTTATTTGTATTCTTCTAGAATGAAATTCTAATAGTCTTAGAAAAATGAGATCTCTCTCCTCAATATTTATGCCTTAAGATATCCAGATGTGGGGCCGGCGAGGTGGCGCTATTGGTAAGGTGTCTGCCTTGCAAGCCCTAGCCAAGGAAGGACTGTGGTTCGATCCCCCAGCGTCCCCTACGCCCACCACAAGCCAGGGGCAATTTCTGAGCGCTTATCCAGGAGTAACCCCTGAGCATCAAATGGGTGTGGCCCGAAAAAAAAAAAGATATCTAGATGTTTTCCCTAGTCTCTAAATTTTCTTTCAATACTGTCTGTGAGAAGTAGGAAAGTTGGTCCATATGGTAGTTGAATTCATATTAATTCAAAATGAATATGAGTTCCTCTAAATGTAACAGTCACTGAATTTACATAGCTTTTTAAAAATTATTACTTCATTTTCTGGTTATTTTTATATATTTATTTTAATGAAATCATTGTGATTTACAAAGTCCTTCATAAGTGAGTTTCAGACATACAATGAATCAGGGCCTAATCCCACCACCAGTATGCACCTCTCTCCATCAATGTTCCCCTAGTGCATCCCCTAATGCAGTAAAACAGGCCCATTTTAAGTTTACTAGATAGTTAGGGCTTGGGTCTCTTGATTCCATCGTTATTGCATTTAGTTTCGGTGTTTAGTTCTGTCCTTTTTTAACACTACCAATGCATCTTAGACTGCTTGACCATTGACCCCCATGCTTTCATATTTGTTTCTCCTCTACTCAGTTTCTTTCCTTCTCCTTGCTATACTCTTGGGGTAAGGATGTTCAAGACAACTCCCATTTAGATCAATACATTTCTTCATGCAGTTTTTAGTGTGACTGATTAAATATTTGTTCTTATGGTTTCTATAGGAACCATTGCATGTTAAGTCTATGAAAATGAATACAATCCTCTTTTAGTTCAAGGAGGTAGGTCACATGTTTCTTGACTTCTATTTGGAGAGTCAATTGGAGAGCTCTTGGTTTCTATGATTTTCCCACCAATATTCCTGTACCCAGGAAAAGAGGTCTGAAGAATTTCCAGGTTGAATGCAGTTGAAGGGAGATGTTTCTCTGTGTATAAGGAGACTTTTCTGCCTTTCACAGATATATCTTCAGTTCTTTGTTAAAGATCAGCTCGAATAATGTTTATGTTTAGTCTTCCGGAAATTGCAAGAAGCATTTACCTTGTTGAGGAGGAGTCTGGTTTTTAAATGTTTAAGTCATCCAGTTGCCTTCTCTCTTATAATCACGCCTCACTTTTTAAAGCTCAAATTCAGCATCTACACGAGGAAGAGAATTATTGATGTGAGAAAAGAGAAAAAGATACAGACACAGAGCCTAGAGAGCTCCTTGAAGCAAAGTGTGCTATTCTTCAAGGAAGAGAGAGCATGGACCAGAGGAAATCAAAATAACAAAGCTTAAGTCCAAGAATCACCAATAAACCTTGGAATGATTGTTAGATATGTTTCAAAATTAAATCCCTCTGGCAGAATTTTTCTTTATGTTTGTTTTGTTTTGTTTTTCTCTTCATCAGATACTTACACTAAATGGCCTAGTTAGAGCAGTCAGAAGACTAGGATTGTTTTTGCTTTCTTTAAGGCAGACACAGTGTTCAATCTTTGAAGACAAAGTAACATCACATATCCATTTGTGAAAGCAGTGTGAATTCAGTGGACTAATTCCATACAAAAAAATGTGAATTTGTCACATTGTGTCTCCAACCTAACTTTGTGATGACTGCCACAGCTATGAGGACTCAAGCTCTCTACTGAACTCCATAACCTCTGGAAATTCCCTCACCACTGTCTATTTCCCCCCAATTTTCCATGTTTTTGCTTTGAGCACAAACACATCAAAAATGAAAAATAAAGGTATCTGGTCATATTGGGACATGTTTTTATCTCAGGATCTCCTGGTAAGGTATATATGACTTTGGAGGGAAAATTTGATCTCTCTTGGTTTCTGTTTCTACAACTCTAAATTGAAATAGTGGCTTCATGCAAACTCTGGCTCTTCTATGCTAAAAAATGGTAGAATCTCACTGCCATTTACTTGTGTGGCCTTTGTTAGTCACCTGTCCAGAGAGAGCATCCCAACTCCACAGGTACCAGTATTAGCAACTTCCTCTCTGATCCCTGCCAGCTAGAATGGTTTCTGGTCACCGAGTTTCTCTCCCATGAACTCAAAATGGCCCCATGTGACTAACGGCGGTACAAGAATTTGTGGAATATTTACCAGAGTCAGTGACATTTTTTTTATAATCCCAAAGGCTCTAGTTTTTCAACTGAGTTCTAAAATCTAGAAAATGGTCAGTTTCTCTTCATAATGATTGATGTTATTGACTTTCAGCCTGTTTTATGCTTCCTGACAAGTCAGCACTACTTTTATGAATTATTCCTGGTGGGAGGGTGAGGTAAGGAAAGGTATTAGACCATACCTGATGCTGCTCAAGGGTTATTACCAGCTGAATATTCAGAGATCACCCATGGTGGTATTTAGGAGACATTGTGTTTCTGAGGATCAGTCCCAGGCCTACTGCATGTATGTGTTCCTCTCATTGACCTATCTTTCCAGTTCATGTGAATTATTCTTATGTTTACTATTGTCTTTAGCAGAATTCCAGTTCTGAACACAATTATTGACTGGAATTTTCCTAAGGGTGCCTTTCTTCTGTATTACTGAAAAAATCAATTTTTTGTTTATGGACATAAATTGAAAAGTGACTCTAATTAGCTGCAACTAACAGGAATACTAATAACAATAACTACATAGGGAAGTGCTTACATATGTATGATATTTTCTTTCTATCAGAGGAGGATAGAACACTTTGCCAGTTTGACAAGGTGATAAACAAACTGAATCAAAGTGATCAATTTAATCCCCTGGGGGGAAATGTAGTCACTTTTTAATAGTACACAGCAGTACAAGATTGAAAGGTGATTTTGTTTTTTCACCTTATGGAGCATATACTCACTGCAGGCGGTCTCTTTGCACTCTAGAGAAAAGCTCAACTTCTGTGTAATAAATTTTATTTCTAGTCACTTAGGTTCCCAGTGCCACACACCAACATCCCTTGCAGACAGAATGGAAACTGTGTTGAAAAGCCAACGAAAGAGACAAAAACAATGGGGCCCGGGAGATAGCATGGAGGTAAGGCGTTTGCCTTTCATGCAAAAGGTCATTGGTTCGAGTCCCGGTGCCCCATATGGTCTCCCGTGCCTGCCAGGAGCAATTTCTGAGCATGGAGCCAGGAGTAACCCCTGAGCACTGCCGGGTGTGACCCAAAAACCAAAAAAAAAAAAAAAAAAGAGAGAGAGAGAGAGAGAGAGAGAGACAAAAACAAAACAGAAACAAATTCAGATGCAAAAACCAAATTGACCGTTACTAGACTGTAGGTGAGCAAAACAGATTAGGGGGACAAATTGTATTTTGGTGGACAGAAATTCCACTTTGGTGGGGATCATGATGTAGTCTAGGTCACCACTGCAATATAAGGTTACACCCTCTTGAAGAATCAATATTGCTTCAATTTAAAAACTAATTTTTAAGTATGTTTAAAAAACTGTTAAATTAGGACAAGCATGAACTTGCAGCTAGATGAATCTGTTCTCATCCTGCATTTCTACTTCTTGCAAGCTTGCTACCCTGGACCAACCTAGAAATGCTGAACAGCTTTTTCCTGAGAGGAGAATGAATGAATGAGAGAGGATGAGGACCATCTTCCTGGGATACTATCATCATTCGGTGATGAGAATGTTTCAGAGTGCTTAGAACCCTCTTCTCCAACTCAATCTCTATAACCTACAATCTATAACCTCAAAGAGTAAAGCACAAGCTTTGTACATAGGGTTGAGTAGAGTAGTGCTTGGTTATTGTCTTTAAGATTTTTCTCTTGACAGTTTGCCTCTTTCCTAGTATTTGGACAGGAGAGAAGACGTCTGAGGTCTTTTGTCTACTCCCACTGGAATTATTAAGTTGTCATCATCTATCATCCCCAGATGAGGTATATTAAAGCCTTAAAGAAAACCCAGGGAACTCATCACCATTTTGTTCTTCTAATTCCATGATGCTCAGAAGCAATGTCTTCTCAAGTCACTCAAGAGCAAAAGTGGAAGGAGAGATGAAGACAAAGGTGTCTACTCACTCCTGGCTTTAAACTGGAACCTACCTTTCCTGTTTGAGTTTCCACATTTTCTTTTTGGTTGATTTACCCTTGGTGTTTGCCTAGTTTCTTACCTTGACAAATTGTAATGTTATCATAATCAGGACTATCAGCTTTCATGTTGTATAGTCTATAGAATTAGAGAAATTAAATTTATTTCACCCCCACTGCCAATCAAATGCTTAAAATGACCCAACACCAAAGCAAGGTCCCCAGTGCTCCACCCGGGTTGCAGATGTGTCTCTTCTCATGAAGCCTGTGCCCCTTGCTTTTTGAGAGAATTTCCTAGCTTCTCCACATCAACTCCCACATCATTTCTAAATAAGCCCCTTCATTATTGATTTTAAGCTAAAGTCCAACTTGGCTTCATGAACAGTAATACTAAAAACTCCTACCTATAACTGGTGGCAAAAGAAAAACAGGGTTGGGTGTCAACAGCAATTTTATAATATTTGATCTCATTGCTGAAGAGTATATATGTTGTATCTTCACTGTTCATTTTTAATGAGTAGACCAGCAGGCCAAGCACCAATAAGATCCCCCCAACATCATGTCTTTTCCAGGAATGTGAATGTCATTGGCCAGGCACCAATAAGATCCCCCCCAACACCATGTCTTTTCCAGGAATGCTAGTGTTGCTGTGGTTGACTGATGGACTGGAGTTGACATAGTTGGGAAAAAGGGTGCTCTCCAGGGTGATGGTGTTGGATCGATTTTTGATTTCCTGTATGTATTTGGAAAAGAAAGAAAATACAAGCACACATGGCAGAGGTGGCCCAGAGAATGGGGTGTTTGGCCTAGTGCCTACTGTTTGTGGGGAGGGCTGAGGGAGGTTCTTGGCAGGTATTTGCAGACATGTTGGAAAAAGCTACAGGGAAATAGAAGAGGTCAGAAGAAATTTGAAGGACTTTTGTGAAACATTACTTCTATGTCATGTCATTTTCTATTTTATTTCAATGCCTTCCCGGTTTTACTTGCTTTTCACCTGCCGCTGGTACAGAGTGATAATATATGCACATTATAGACTGCACCAAGTGAAAATTGATTCTTTTAGGAAAGCATACCTCAAGAAAACTTCTTTCTCTCTCTCTTTCTTAAAAAAATTGTAAGAACGTGCACCGGTTAAATTATTTTGCTGCCTCTAAATGTGGAATATAGCTGAGTTCTGGAGGGAAAAAAAATTGATTGCCATAACAAGGTCTACTGCTAAACTGAACATATGTTGCTCATAATGTCACTTTCTAAATCAATGAAATTATCATTATAGAACATGTCGACAAATTAGACATGTAAAGTGCCGGCTGTATGTGGGAGAGATGTAATTTGGCTCCATAAAAAGAAAATTAAACAATAAAATATCAATGACAGATGTAGTTAGCTAAAGGTTTTGAGGTTTAAATACCAATTTGTGGGGGAAAATTAAACAGGAAAACTGAGGGTTCCAGATAAAAATACCAATCTTCATGGGAGAGAAGATTCTTTTTTTTTGGGGGGGGGGTTGTTTTTTTTTGTTTGTTTTTGGACCAGATGTTCTTAGACCTTAGCTCTGCCCTTTACTTACAGATGAGAATACTGACATTTTTCTTACTGCAGCAAACCCAAAGTCAGTTAGTAATGATAAAAAATAAGGTCAATCATACACTTAATTCTCATCTCGGATTTGGGAGGATACAGTAGATTAGGTTAGCAAAATGGTGAACCCATTTCACTCTTCACCAGAACTGCTTCAACTAGAATTTATGTTTTTTCTCTTTCAAAAGCAACAGAAAATACTCACCAGTTTCAACATTGCTCTAGTCATAATTTATCATTCCTAATGATAATAGTATTCTATAAATGGAGTAAGTCTTAAAGATAAGTATAAAAATATCATCCTTAGTAAGGCTCGAAGTTAGTGTATTCATAGCTAGAAGAATATATAGACTCCATTGTTTTCACCAATGAAACCTAGGGATGAGAGACAGAGTTGAATTATAGGAAACAATAGGTAATGAAATGTCCTACTTGGTAATGTCACTTATAAAATAAGTCAGGGACATTGTGAGCTTCTAGAAGCATTGAAATATTTCAAGATCACAAACATTTGCTATGAGATTTGTCCCATTGTTTATGGATCCTGTAGTTGCCTTTTAGTATCTCACTCATCTTGGGCACGGGAGTGATTTTTCTATCTTTTTCTCCCTAACACTAATCACATGTAGCTTGTATGTACAGTAGTAAATAAATACATGCCGAAATAATGTACAGATCAGTAGACACAGACACAAAAGGACAGGAAACGTATTGACCACCTGAAAATGATTCATCCAGCTCAAATATTAGTTCTGCCTCTTTCCCTTCTCTGACTTGAGAGGATTGTTAGCCTGGCCTGCACTTGGATGAGGCAGGCCCATGAGTAGAGCTTTCCAAAATCATTTTCAAGGGGAAGTGACTGCATTATTTTGGGCTGTCAGAGCCAGTGGTGCTATTTGCTCTCAGCATTCACACCAGCTGCTCTGTCAGCCTGAGTCCCAGGTCAATTATAATGAGTACAGGCCCCTACCAAGCTGCAGACACATTGCATAAGTCAACATCATCTTTTGTTGCTTGAAGTTTTTGAGGTTTTCCTGGTTGGTAAAAAGTTAGACTGTCTACTAATATTACCCAGGAAGCATTGCTTCTTCTAGTAAGTAAGTCATGTGATAAACATATTGACAATTATCTTAACTTCTTCCCAATATCTGTTACATTCCCAAAGAGGTCAATTTGAACAGTAAATGTTGTAATGGTTCATGTATCTTCCAGTGGGGAATCTCTTCCCAAAGTTAACTTAGAAAATGAAAATGACTGTATAAGATCACTATTTCTCTATCTATCTACTTCTTTATCTCTCAATTTAATAATATAGGATTCTCTAAATTAGCAATAAAGACATTTTTGATAGAAATAGCTGGATTGCCATTCGGCTAGTGTATTATTTTAGTGAATTTCTAAGTCTAATGCTATTAAATTAAAGGCTTAGTTATATTGCACACAACATAACGGGGGAGAAATGACATCATTATATAAAGTAAGAAGAAATGAGGAGCTAAACTAAGTGACATTCCCTTCTGAAAGTTAAGGATAGGAAACTTCTTCAGCATCTGTTATGGAAATATGGAAACTGGTATTTTAAAATGCAGTGTGAAATGTAAAAGAAGAGATTCAAATGTGGTGAGTTCTTATTCAAGGATCCTTGCTTGTCAAAATAACACTTCCAAGAAGAAAATTGTGTAGAAATGGGGACCCTGAAAAAATCGCCCTCAAAAGTGCTAGCTCTAAACAGTAGTTTCTTGGGTTATCAGTACAACAGTCAATGCAAGGGACCAAACCCAACCCCAGGACCCCCCAAAAGGAAGACAAAGAAGAAAGGTCCAATTGCACATAGGTCATGTCCAGACTATAAGAGGGATCCACCTCTCAAGGGATGAGTCAGCATGAGAGCACTGAGCCTAGCTCCCTATGCAATCAGTCATATTAGGAGTTACTTAGCTAGAAGCACAAGAGAATCAAGGTAGTGAGTAACAAGACAGTACAGAGAATCCTAGAAGTGAACTTGAAAGGTCAATGGCTTGATTTCATGAGGAAACAGAGTAGTGTGTGATCCAGGCCCAACTCCTCAGCCTCTGGAGCACCTAGTGCTCAGGAAGGAGAAGGTCTACCTATGCAATCAACCCTTTTCTTTGTTCACAAGGAAAGTTTGTGCCTAGGACTCTGCTCTTACTGGAATCAACATATAGCAATTCCATAACAGCATCCACCATTGATTTGCTTTCTTCAGACTTTTCCTCCTTCCAATTCCCACTTGAAAGAAATGTTCCAACTGCTCTGATGAAGACATTAAGCCTACAAACAAATGGAAAATTCATAAAGGGGAGAGGCAGCAATAAGAGAGTCGGTGGAATTTATCCTACTTGAGACCTGAGATCCATCGAATGGGGTAGGAGGATGTTCAGGTTTTGTAGGGATATGCAGTAAAATTCAGTAGACTCTTAAAAACAAAGCAAAATTGCACCCACAAAATTGACTTGAAAGGAAATGATTACTCAAGAATAAAAAGTCAGAGTCAATTGCAAATTTTGCTGAACATTAGAAATCTAGAAAAATGATGTATGTATATAATAACAACTGTTTCACCTTTATTCTTTAGTAATAGCATTTCTCCTGCATTACATTTTTGGTTTTGTTTTTTTACAGCGGAGATTTGAAGATCTTTTATTAGGATAGCCATCTTATTGTAATCTTTTCTATGATGAAAATGGAAAAGACCATTAAGACTTTCAGAATGTTTGAATGGATGATTATATTGAGAATTATTATTATTACCGAGTTCCTCCAATTTTACCAACAAGGAGAATTGGTCCCTAGGACTCTGCTACTTGGGAAAAGCACATCTTTATTTATGGTTGTGGTCAAATTTGAGACCTCTTCAAGATTATTTACACTTTGAGTCAGGAAATTTGGAGTCATTTTCTACAACCAAGTTTCTAGATTTCTGTATCTTAGTTCCCTTTCACATATTTAAGCATTCAGAGAATAAGCCCAGCAAAGACAATGCATCCTTGTAATGATGATGCTCATCCTGCTCTTGGCCTAAACCTACAGTAAGAGGAAAGGTGATAAGGAAAATGGGGAAGAAAGAATAATGGGAAGAACAGTGGTCATAGGCCACAGTGATAACACCACTTTTTGGTTTAAAATTTACACAAAGATACAACTCTTGTTATAAAGTGGTCAACCATCCATCCCTTTTGCTGGGACATCCCCTGTGTTGTCTCTGAAAGTCTAACATCCTGATAAAACCTCCAGGTTTTATTTGTATTAACTGACAGAAATTTGGATAATGGCGAGAGAAGATCTTGCATAAATTGGTAGTCCAATCTTCCTCAGAAATTATTCTTCCAGCCTATTCTAACACCAGAACCCAAATGATTTCCATGGGTAACTGCTGGCTTCAATATTTTAAAATGAAGTCAGTGATAAAAAATTAAAATGTTAAATTCTAAATTTAGCTTTGCAGCCAGCGTTTCCAGAATTCCATCCATGTCACATTTCCTGGGACATTTCTGTGTGACAGCCCATTGTGAAACCAAAATGTCAGTGTAAACACAGAAGCACAGCAGCCGAATTAAGTTTTGATGCATCTTAGCATCTCACAGAAAGCAACAGTGACAAGCTTCGTGCTTCCTACCCCACCCCCAAAAAAGCTTTGTAACTAATATCCTTGAAATTGGTGGCTTAAAACAAGACCCCATAAAAAAACAAAGTGAACAATTTGAAGGAAAGCTATAATTGAAGACTGATGACTATCTATTTCATTTTATTTTTAAAAATCCCCTCGATTTATTCACCATTTCACTCAAGTACTTGACGCTTATTTGTAACTGAATTCTGCTGAAGCATAAACCCTCTAGTCTGGCTTGTATCCTTTGGTGATGGTGAATGGACAACACTGTCTTCCGAATCCTGCACATTTTTCAGGCAATTACTGCCCAGTGGCCTTCCCTCGTCCACCTGTAACAAGATTGTACCTTTTGATCATCTGTGAGAGAAGTGATGTGACAATCTGAATGGAAGTTGCAGGACAGCTTACTCTGCATTGACTTTTCTGTGCCTCAAGTCCAGTCATACTCAGCACTCGCTCCACATCTATCCAATAAACACCTGATTATCGAGTTGCCCGTTGGAAGCTCAAGGAATGAGTCAAGACCAGTAAACAAGCATCCATGGAACTTAACCAATCTCGAGTCAAAAATAAAGAAATTAGACCCACTTTAGCTGAGCTTCTAGACTAATCTAGATGTTCTATCCTCTTAGAACTACATATATTTTTATATTCTGTTCCTGGGATTCTTTCTATGTAGTCCAAAGCAGATTCCCCAAAGAGGATCTAGTTCAATACACAGAAAGGACTTGGTACTGTCCACTTGTATTATTTCCCTGTCAATACTTGGTAAACTCTTCTTACTTTGAAAATAAATGGGATAGAAATGCATCCCAGTGTCTGGCTTCTGAGATCATTTTTTGATCCTAAAATAAGTTTTCATCAGCTTTAGCCTACCTCCTGTTCTCTGCATGGCTATGCCAGGGCTGTATTAAGAATGTCAAGTTGCCAATTTATTTGACTATCTATAGATCAAGACCAACTAGTCAAGAGCTATAGATAGATGATTTCTGAGAAATGTAGTGTATGGGAAGTTTTTGTTTTCTTGCTTGTTTTTGCTCACAGTCGTTACTATTTATCATGATGATTGAATTGGGGGAAAAGGGAAAAGAAACACATAAGTTCAAACTTTCATCTTCCTTAATGATCAAAATATGAAAGTGTTGGTTAGGGAATCAGGTGGCAATGCTTTGGAAAGACCACTAAGAGCAATCTGTTGGGTGGTTTTCTGTGAATATTGGTTAATGATTTCGATTATGAAGATGGAGTCCCCTGATATGCAAGCTTCTAATATCTAGGGATTAAAAGAGTCAGTGTAAAAGCTTAATCCCACAGAGAAAATTACTCAAGTGAGATGAGCTGGGTCTTTCTGTATAATTATAAATTATAAATAAGTTATTAAAGATTAATTATAAATCTCCAGGGCCCTATGATGGATGCACCATCTGGATAGTAAGGAGATATTTCAAGAACCTTTGGTACTTGTAGGACCCAAGCAATAGCAAAATCTTTTAAAGAAAAATATATATGCAAGGCATTGTAGTATCTTGTTCCTATCAAATAAACTATAATTAGTGTTCCTGTTTAACTCTTCCCTAACTGTTTAAACACTTTCAGGGCATCATTTATGACTTATAGTTTTAAATTCCTTGAATTCTTATTCATCCTCATTATTCAAAGGGTATGAAGGTTTAGAAGTTTCTGGTGCTATCTGTCAGCCCTTTGTTATCATCCCCAGTGTTATATGCATCTTTGTATAAAGAATTAAGAAGTTATATCAAGGGAGCTGGGCGGTGGCGCTGGAGGTAAGGTGCCTGCTGCCTTGCCTGCGCTAACCTAGGACGGACCACGGTTCGATCCCCTGGTTCCCATATGGTCCCCTGTGCCTGCCAGGAGCGACTTCTGAGCGCATAGCCAGAAGTAACCCCTGAGCGTCACTGGGTGTGGCCCAAAAAAACAAAACAAACAAAAAAAAAAGAAGTTATATCAAAAGATGGATCTATTTTCTCAGACCAAAGTGTCTCTGAACAGCACTTTCAAAACCTGCCTTAATGTTCTTTTGATCCTGGCTAATATATTTGCTGCCAAGACCCAAAACTAACTGAAAGCTGTTGGCCTACTGGTCATTGTTTCCTTCCTCTCCTATCCTTTTCATTTTCATAAAGGGCAGGCTGGCAAGGAAGTTTGCTTTCACTAGTAGTTCTTTAGAAGACTTGTATAAGGAACAGAATTTGTTCTGTGACCTCTCCATGCCCTAGATCTCCCATCCCCCCGAAACCAATTTTTCTGGCATTCGTCTCTTTCCAGGTTATAATACTACATGGCCAGGTAGGTTGGTTAAAAAAAAAAAAA
>PVKC010016832.1:0-20546 GCA_004027635.1 Crocidura indochinensis
TGTATGTATGTATGTATATATGTATGTATATATGTATATATAAGGGGAAATTTGGTTAATAATCCATGACTTGTCATTTTTATGTACAGAAGTAGAAAATAAACAGACCTTGAAGAATACTTCAGAAACTGTAAAGTATCTCAATAATCTGTATAAAATAATCATGAAGAATTTGACATGGTTTGATGCTCTAAGGGAATGTCGAAAAGATAACATGCAGCTGGTGAGCATCACAGACCCTTACCAGCAGGCATTCCTAACTGTGCAGGCCGTCCAGCATAAATCATCTTTATGGATTGGACTCTCCAGTCAAGATGTAAGTTTTCAGCCCCAACTGCCATAATTATATAATGGACTATGACATTTTTATTGTGCATAGCGTTTCTTATATTAGACTAAAAAACACTGAAAATCATAAGAATTCTAGTGAACAAATTTCATGAGATACATAATTTTAGTGGCAGTCATCTTTCTACAATCAGAAGGTTTGGTATTCTCTTGTTTATATTTAGATAAAGTTTATTAGATATATGTAGTTCAGCAGTTCTTTAATTTATTTTAATCAAAGAACTGAGCCATAATCATGAACTTTATGCTTCTTTAGCCATCAAAAAGAGGAGGAAAAACTGAAAAATTGTATTGAATTGGGCAGGTGTAAAATCCTATGGATAGATGCTCTTTCAGAATTAGCAGAGTGAAATTAATTCACTCTAAAAAGTTATTAGAATAGTGTTTTGGGGCCCGAGAGATAGTACTGAAGTAGCGTGTTTGCCTTGCAAGCGCTGACCCAAGACCAATGGTGGTTCGAATCCCGGCATCCCATATGGTCCCCTGTGCCTGCCAGGAGTGATTTCTGAGCAGAGATCCAATAGTAACCCCTGACCATCGCCAGGTGTGCCCCCCCCCAAAAAAAAGAATAGTGTTTTAATACATATCAAGACCCAGTCCTGAATAGATGTAGAAAATGTATGTTGAATTTTTTAAATAAATATGAAATATTCCTCTCAGCATTATAGGATACTTTTTGCCTTTTGTCTAAGTGTTCTGTACAGTCGTCCAACATTCTTCCCACTGAGATGTACCAAAAGGTAAGATATAGGGTAGGTGAAGAAGGCTGCATATATTATGCACTGCCTAAGTGGTGGCAGTTAGAGAAAATGTGATGTGAACTTGACTTGTGCAGTGCATGACTTGACTTTTAAAACCCTACTTAGATGCATAGCTCTACTGATCATTGTTTTAAATTTAATCTTAGAGAGCTATAACTGATAGAAGAGAAAGAGTCCATTGTTATACTAAGTAAACCTGTCATATGTGTTAGAGTAACCTACAACCGGTTAAAAAAAATGTGATCTGAATAATTTTGTCTGCAAGTGAGTGGAACCCAGAGTTGAACTGGAGAATGGTTTAAAAAAATCTGGACTACATTACCATTGGGCAAATTTCATTTTTACTGCCAACTGTAATCTTTGGAAACTCAGTTAAAAAGAATTAATGCTTATATTTCTCTATACTGAAGAATACACACTGCAAGTCTCTGGTTATCTCAGAATATACTCTTAAATCAAGCTACATCACCAACATAGCTGCTTACCTAGATTTAGTGTATCAACTTCTTAAAATACTTCTTTTGTCTCCTTTTTTGGTGTTTGATATATGTTTAGTATTATTTAAAAACATCATTATATATGTTGTGAGGGTGGTAATAAGTGATTATTATGTTTCCTAGTATCAATAATCTTAAAACATTTGAAACAAAAGCAATAGTGAGAAAACTTGTAATTTAATATATTAAGGGAAGTAAATTAAAGTTTTACTTCTGAAAGATATAATCAGAGAGCTATTACCTTCAAGATAATTTTCTGTATACACTTATTTTTATTGAACACAGAATTATGCTGTTTTGTGACATTTTCTCTACTTAAAAATTTTGATTCTTGCCCCTTTTGTCATCTTTACAGATGTTTCTTTTTCACCTTTCACTACTTATTTAAGCATACTATATATGTAACTATTTTTTTCTTTTTTCCTTTTTTCTTTTTGGTTTTTGGTCACACCCGGCAGTACTCAGGGGTTACTTCTGGCTCTATGCTCAGAAATTGCTCCTGGAAGGCTCGGGGGACCATATGGGATGCCGGGATTTGAACCACCATCCTTCTGGATGCAAGGCAAATGTCCTACATCCATGCTATCTCTTAGCCTCTTTAGAGTTAGCCTCGTAACTGTTATTCTGTTTCTTCACAAGCAGTCTTGGAATTTGGGAAATAGTTAAAGGATTGCATGCTTTGCTTGAGGGAGCCCCAGATTCAGTCTCCAACACCACATGATTTTATAATCATTCGCAGTCTGAGAGGGAAAAAAAACATAAGCTGCCTTACATCTTTGGAACAGAAAGTGTGTAAATAAATAAATTAAATTAAGTGGGAATGTATTGGAAGAATTAGAGAAGAAATTAACAATCTGAGATAGGAGACCCTTAGAGGCTTTCTAAATGTATGCAGAAACAATGTTGAACTAACAAAGATATGTTTTCAGTATCTTTGGAACAGAAAGTGTGTAAATAAATAAATTAAATTAAGTGGGAATGTATTAGAAGAATTAGAGAAGAAATTAGCAATCTGAGATAGGAGACCCTTAGAGGCTTTCTAAATGTATGCAGAAACAATGTTGAACTAACAAAGACATGTTTTCAGTATCTGATATGTGACTATTCTCAACTAGACTATAGAGTAGTCTAGAACAACTAGAACTAGTTAGAACTAGTGTTTGGACATTCAAGTACATTGAAGCGAAATTACATAGAGATTGAGAAGGTCAAAAGTGCTGGATATGGATGAGAAATCCATATCTCTAAGTCACTGCTAGCACCAGGAGGACAGCATAGGTTTCCTCTTCTTAGTCAATGTCAGGGAGTCCTCTGCATCACTGGTATGACCCCAACACTCTTCCTTCTCCCTTACCAAAAAAAGTAAATATAGTGAAAGGATAAGAAGTCTGAAGGGATTTATTTTCAATAAAAATATAGAGTATAGGGTCCGGTGAGGTGGTGCTAGAGGTAAGGTGTCTGCCTTGCAAGCACTAGCCAAGGAAGGACCGTGGTTCAATCCCACAGCATCCCATATGGTCCCCCAAGCCAGGGGCATTTTCTGAGCACTTAGCCAGGAATAACCCCTGAGCATCAAACGGGTGTGGCCCGAAAAAAAAAAAAAAGAGTATAGAGAGCACAGCAGTAGGGCATTTTCCTAGCATGCAGCCGATCCAGGATGGATGGTGGTTTGAATCTTGGCATCCCATATGGCTCCCTAAGCATTCCAGGAGCAATTTCTGAGCACAGAGCCAGGAGTAACCCCTGAGTGCCACTGCCGCCAGGTGTGACCCAAAGCAATATATATATAAAGAGAGAGGAGAGAGAGAGAGAGAGAGAGAGAGAGAGAGAGAGAGAGAGCAAGAGAGTATATAAAATGATGTATCTATAAGGAATAGAAATTCTAAAGCAGTGGTCCTCAAACTACAGCCTGCGGGCCACATATTGTATTTGTTCCCGTTTTGTTTCTTCACATCAAAATAAGATGTATGCAGTGTGCATAGGAATTTATTCATAATTTTTGTCTTTACTATAGTCTGGCCCTCCAATGGTCTGAGGGACAGTGAATTGGGCCCCTATTTAAAAAGTTTGAGGACCCCTGCTAAAGAATACTCTGAATTTGGATTACACAGAAATACAGCAAACAGGAAGGGATCCATATGATATGGTGAGAAATCAGCCAATATTATATATCAAAGGGTCAAATTTGAGGTCATAATGTAGAAACTGGTCACTGAGTTATGACATTATCTTTGGTGGGGAACAGATCAGAAAAGAGCAGTTAGAATTGTTAAACTTGATTATATTTGTGACTTTTAGCAACTGAAAAATAGTTTGGGTGTCAGGATAGATAGTACAAGTAGGGTTCCATCTCCAGTACCACACAAGGTATCCTACATAGGATATTACAAAGGTCATGTTACATACCTTAGTTTCTTCATCTGTAAAATAATAATAATTACTATAATATGTATTACAAAGATTAAATGGGGAATATTTATTATTTTTTAGGTTTTTTATTGTTGGTTTGGGTACCACATCCTACAGTGTTCAGGGAATATTTGTGACTCAGTGCTCAGAAGTGAGTCCACTGCCAGCACTCCTGGCAGTGCTCATGGGGACCAAATGTGGTGCTAACAATTTAAATCAGTGACAGTAATATGAAAGTCAACTGCCTTACCTTCTATAGTATCTCTTTGACCCCATGATAATATTTTTAAATGTTGAGACAATGTCCAACAGTGTCATCAAATATATGTTAAAATATAATAAATTAAGAATGGTTAGACCATGAGGATCACAAAATAGAAGCATTAATAAAATATTGTGACTAGAAATATGTTGCTGTTCTTTATAGGATGAGCTCAATTTTGGTTGGTCAGATGGGAAACGTGTTCAGTTTACTCGCTGGGCTGATAATAATGAGCAACTTGAAGACTGTGTGGTGTTAGACACTGATGGATTCTGGAAAACATCTGATTGCAATGAATATCAACCGGGTGCTATTTGCTACTATCCAGGAAGTATGCTGATTGCAAATATTTTATTTTATTTCTTTTTATTAATACCTTTAAGCACATATTTGTAGTTGAGTTTCAAACATAAAAAGTACACTCCTTTCACCAGTGCAACCTTCCCACAACCAATGCCCTTCATTTACTTCCTCCCCCTGCCTGTCTTCAAGACAGGCCTTCTATTTCTTTCACTTACTACTATTATCATGATGGTTATTGGTATAGTTATTTCTCTAAGTGCACTCACCAATCTTTGTGGTAAGCTTCATCTCATGGGCTGGTCCTTTCAAAACCTCATCTCTATTGTTTCTGAAGAAATATTTTATATCTAGTTTTAAATTTATTAGTAAATTAGAGCTGCCCCTTCTACAAAAAAAACTTGTCCTGAAATTTTGTATTCATGTAGAATAAACTTGCATATTAAATATTTTGTCATTGTCACTTTTGAAATGGTTTAATCTTTATTTTTATTCAATTAACAATGGTAATTGGCACTTTAGTTTTAAGATCCTATAATCTTCATCTACATACATTTAGTTTTTTTATGTTTTTTTTTTTTTTTACTTTTTAGCTCAAATCCAGTGGTGCTCAGTGGCTACTAACAGTTCAGTATTTCTCAGAGGTCACTCCTGGAAGTACTCAGATGTGGTGGTAGAGATCAACCCTTGGCCTCTTACTGAATAAAGCTATTAATAAAGCACTGCTCAGTCCTGAGTTTTAAGAACTACAGTTTTTTTAAGAAGTTTCCACTTACAATAAAATTAAATTAGCTGAAGGCCAAAGAGAAATTTAGACATAGAGACGGACATAAAAAAAATTAGACATGAAGGTTTGGGCAGTTAGCTCAAGGGTCAGAGGTACATGTGTTGAATGTGCAAGGAACTGAATTGGATCTCTGGTATTACATGATCCACCAAGTGCCACAAAATATAGTACTGGTGGCCCCCTGCATTGCTGGGCTTAAACAGTTCATCATCACCAAGTCCTAGCATTGAACCATAAAGCCCAGTTGGCTGAGTATTGCCAGTAATGCCCCCCAGGTCCACTGAGCACTACTTGGGAGTCCCTGTCCTTTATTTATTTATTTATTTTGGTTTTGGGGCCACACCTGGCAGTGCTCAGGGGTTACTCCTGGCTGTCTGCTCAGAAATAGCTCCTGGCAGGCACGGGGGACCATATGGGATAATGGGATTTGAACCAACCACTTTTGGTCCTGGATCTGCTGGTTGCAAGGCAAACGCCACTGTGCTATCTCTCCAGGACCTGGCCCAGTCCTTCTTACCTTACTAAAAAAGATAGTTGAGTTTCATGAGCAATAGCAATAAAGAACTGAATGAGGTTCAGAGCCCAGAGATAATTTCTTTACTTCTTTCTATCTATGAACCTGACTTTTCTTTTCTTTATATCCTTTCTGCTATGATGAAATGTGAAGAACCTCCAGTTTTTAGTTATAATCACAGCTGAAGTTGAACTGTTTCTGAGTTCATCTTTTCACATAATCAGAAAGAATCTGATGGGCTCAAGCTGAGTCAGGTATGCAATCTATGGCCCAATCAGAAGAAAGTGTTTTTATAATCACCGGGAAGCCCACATGTATTTGTTTGTAGCAGAAAGAAGACACAGATTCAGAGTTGTGAGCTGGAGAGATATTGGATAGTCTCTTCTATATATTAACTAAGTTTCATTTTTTTCTAACAAATGATTACTATATTTTTTTCTTGAATGTATAGCCTTTTCATAATATAGGAAAGAACCTATAACCAGATTTTTCTAGGTAAAAATTATTTCTATTTTAAGTCATTTCTATTTTAGCGAAAGCAATAACATTTATAAGTGTTAAGTATTTTATTAAACTACTACTTTAAAATTAGAGAAGGAATAAAAATCTTGAAGATAAGTTTTTGAAATGATAGTTAGCTGGCTGTCATTAATGTATGTGTTGGTTTTCTTTGATGTTTATTAATGGAGATAGAAATTGCATTTAAATTTATATTATTGATTTTTGCCTTTTTACACTCACTGTTAAAGCAAAGGAAAGAAAATTGTGATAATTTCCTTCCTACAAAAAGCCAGTTAAAAGGTCATACTATATTTTAACATAAACAGAGCAAGCATTACAAGGCTATTATTTCTTGGCTTCCTGGATATGTCCTACAAATCAAGTCTAATTACTGTGAACAGGATTTAACATTTATAACTGAAATTAGAATTCTAACCATTAATTCTTTTTCTAGATGAGACTGAAAAAGAGGTCAAACCCACTGATAGTATTCAATGTCCATCTCCTGTTCTAAATACTCCATGGATACCATTTCAGAATAGTTGCTACAATTTCCTGATAGTAAAGAGCAGAAAATCAGCAATGACAAAAGATGAAGTTCATTCTAAATGCCAGAAATTGAGTAGGTATATTTTATTGCTATTGTATATGACATTATACTCCTTTTTAAAAGTTCACCTCAGTGTATAATAGTTCTTATTTGCAGTGGTAACTGGATTTCAAAATAGTCATCTCCTGATTACTAAATATCAATGTGAAAATCTTGAAATTTGTGTTTATTTCACTTTGCATGTTTAAATAAAATTGCTTCTACTAAAAAGGTGTTCAGAGTGATAGTACAGCATGGCTGGTCAGGGTTCAACCCTTAGAATCTCAGGTGCCCAGAGCCCTCCAGGAGTGATTCCTGAGTATAGCAGTAATGCTTGAGCACCAGCAGGTATGACCCAAAACAAAGAGAGGGGGGGGGAAGGGAGAGAGATTACTACAGAGCAACATAAAACAAGTTTGGGACTGTGGGCAAAGTAAAATTAGGTTTGAGTGGTTAGAAGTATAGATAAATCATAAAGAACTAGCCTTGCTTAAAAGAATATACATTTCATACTTTTAATTTATTTTTCCCCAAGTCCCTGTACATGTACATGGTTCTTTTTATTTTGGGGGGACAGGCCTGACAGTGCTCAGGGAAGACTCCTGTTTCTGTGCTCAGGGACGATTCCAGCAAAGCTCAGGAGACCTTAATACAATGCTTGGTATCAAACCTAGGTGGACTACATGCAAAACAAATACCCTACTCTGACCTAAATTGGATTTTTTAAAATAACATCTATATTTAAGCACCATAATTACAAAAATGTTGGTAGTTGGGTTTCAGTTAAAAAAAAAGAACACCAGGGGCTGGAGCAGTGGTGCCAGCAGTAAGGCATCTTTCTTGCATGCACTAGCCTAAGACAGACCACGGTTCAAATCCCCTGGTGTTCAATATGGTCCCCCACGCCAGGAGTGATTTCTGAGCGTATAGCCAAGAATAACCCCTGAACGTCACTGGGTGTGGCCAAAAAAAACAAAAAAACAAAAAAAGAAAGAACACTAGTGCACCATTCCTATCACCTAATGCCCCCACCTGATCCTCCTCCCCCACCCCCTGCATGTATGTGAGACAGACATTCTAGTTCTCTCACTCACTACCATTGTCATGATAGTTGTCCATGGAGTTATTTCTCTAACTGAACTCACCACTCTTTGTGGTAGGCTTCATATCATTATAGCCATTATCTCTATTATCTCTGGGTATCATTATAGTAATGTCTTTTATTTTTCTTAAACCCCAAAGATGACTGAGACTATTCTGTGTCTATTTCTCTCCTTCTGACTTATTTTACTCGGCGTAATAGTTTCCATGTCCATCCATGTATAGGAAAATGTCATGACATCATTTTTCTCATGGCTGCATAGTATTCCATTGTGTATATGTATCAGTTTCTTTAGCCACTCATCTGTTGTTGGGCATCTGGGTTGTTTACAGATTCTGACTATTGTAAATAGAGCTGCAATGAATATAGGTGTGCAGAAGGCATTTATTTTGGGGGGATTTTGGGGGGTGGGGTCGCACCTGGCAGCGCTCAGGGATGACTCCTGGCTCTATGCTCAGAAATCACTCCTGGCAGGCTCAGGAGACCTTATGGGATGCCAGTATTTGAACCACCATCCTTCTGCATGCAAAGCAAGCGCCTTACCTCCATGCTATCTCTCTGGCACCAGCAGAAGGCATTTTTTATTGTGTTTTTGTGTTCCTAGGGTATAGCCCTAAGAGTGGAATAGCTGGATCATATGGGAGCTCAATTTCCAGTTTTATCTAAAAAAATTTTTTTTTGGTTTTTTGGGCCACACCCATTTGACACTCAGGGGTTATAACTGGCTATATGCTCAGAAATTGCTCCTGGCTGGGGGGATCATATGGGATGTCAGAGGATCGAACCCTGGTTGATCCTAGACTAGCGTGCACAGGCAGACACCTTACCTCTAGCACCACCACTCTGGCCCACAATTTTATATATAATTTAGATAAAATAAAAAATTTTAGATAAAATTATTTAGTTACTTCTTTAGACAGATATGCAAAAAATAATTGAGGCTTGCAAACAACCTTTTAATTTTGTGGAAAGTTTCTATAGAAAATATCAAACAATTACTCCCCAAATTGTACTCTATAGAATACTGATTTTGAAAGACATCCTACAAAGGACAAAGGAAGTTCCTTGGAACAAAACTGAAAAACATTACACACTATTTCTTCTTGTTGGATAGAGGCATGAAATTGAAGAGATAGTGCAGAGGTAAGGCACTGGCCTTGCATATGATCCACTCAGCAATACCCAAAGCCTTACCAGGAGTGATTCCCTGAGCACAGAATTAGGAGTTGCCCCTCAAATAAAAAAAGAAAAGAAAAGAAAAGAATGGCATCAATAAACTAGTTTAACTTTAAACAGTTCTTGCAAAGTTCTTGTCTGTGTAGCCCTTTTCTGATAAACACCTACTAGGTTCCTGAAAAGAACACTTTGGGAAATAAGAATATTTTAATCATATATTTGTGATTTTTCTTTTGTTTGTATTTTATTGGAGGGGGTCACATCCTATGTGTTCAGGGCTTACTCTGGCTCTGGACTAAGGTCACACATAGTAGGCTTGGAGGACCATATTGCCAGAGATGAAACTCAGGTTGGCCATATATTAGACAGTCTCCCTGTCTGCTGTACTATTTCTCCAGCACCATGTGTGTTTTTCCAAGAATAAGGACTATCTAGAGACTAGAGCCAGCCATAGTAGTGTGTTTAGGGCATTTGCCTTGCATGTCACTGGTCTTTATTCAATATCTGGAACCTTATATTGTCTCCCAAGCCAACATGTACTAATTTATCATGAGTGCAGAGCCAGGTGTAAGCCCTGAACACTAGTCCAAAAACATGGTTCAAAAAGAAAAAGAAAAAAAGAAAAAAAAAGATCTGACTTTCTTTTATCTCATACAATAATCACATATTTTTAATATAGCATTAAGGCAGGTGGTTTTGTACTAATTTGAAATGATCATAATCTGGAGAAAAATGAATTGAATCTCTTTAAGGGACGTTCACTATGTGGTATGGTTTGGCGGACAACATAGGGTGCCAGGGATCAAACCTAGATTGGCTGGATATATGTCAATCCTATCTACTAGCCTTCAACTATTCTGAAGATTAAAGGTAGCCTGAAAAGATTTTAAAACTTCTTGATCTATTAATTTTAGCATATAAGATCATTTGTATTTTCCACAATTGCTTAGGTTTTGGAGACTATTCAGTAGATTTTTTTCCCTAAATCTGCCAAACAAGCCATAGTTTAAATTAAGTAATTGTTTATAACTAATTATAAAGTAACTTTATAATTAAGTTTGTAAAATTGATGAAATAGTAACAGTTTAAATCAGTAACTTTAAAAATATTTAACAGATCCCAAAGCACATATTCTGAGTATTAGAGATGAAAAAGAGAATAACTTTGTTCTTGAACAACTTCTACACTTCAACTATATGGCTTCATGGATCCTGTTAGGTCTCACTTATGAAAGTAAGTAATGAATATACTTATTTTCCCTTTTTATACTAACACTATACTTAACCTTGTATTTTTTAAATGTTATAAAAGTATTTATTAATAAACATTTAATTGTGCTTTCAGGATAATTAATATAAATACCAGGACAGTTGTTGTCTTTGAAGTAGTTCTCAGGAAGTTCTATACTAGCAGTTCAGGGAGCAAAGGAGGGGGATATGGGATGCATGCTGGGAACAGGGGTGGAGGGAGTATAACACTGGTGGTGGAAATGCCCCTGATTCAATGTCACTATGTACCTTAAATAATACTGTGAAAGATTTGTAATCCACTTTGGTCACAATAAAAAGTATTTAAAAAAAAAAGTAGTTCTCAGGAAGACCAAGAAACAACTCTGATCTACTGAGTCATCTGTTGAATGAGAGGGCCTTAGGCTACCGCAGTCCTCAGACCCTACAGTGCAGGGGCTGTTGTGAAAAAGCTACAATATGCATAGCAGTGCAGAGGGTTCTTCTGCATTGTATTTTTGGGCCCCTAAGGGATATTCCTAGGATGGTATTGCTGGGTCATATGGAAGCTCAACTTTTAGTATTTTGAAAATCGCCTTCTCTTCACTATCGAGCCTCCAACTTCAGCTAACCTTCTTCCTAAGTAACTGTGGCTTTTAGATGATTTAACAAAAGTAAAGCTATCCAAAGATTTCATCACCTTAGAAATCATTAAAATTTGTGTGGCTGTAGGTACATTTCCTATAACTTCTTGAGGCTGGCAAAGGACAATAGTCTCTCCCTAAAAGGGGTGAATCTCATACTACCTTAAATGAGCAATTAACTGATTCAGTTCTGAATTTCAACACCTGGAAAGGATCAGATTAATTAGACAGGGATTTATTACTTAAACCAATCAGGCCCTAGAGCAGTAAATGATATAGCTCTGTCCTTGTTATCTGTAACAATAACACAGAAGTCAACAGAAACCAAAGCATCATAACATTATACATGTTCCCTGAGCATTTATTTTGGCATCTGTGAAGTCATGCTACCAGTCCTCCCACTGATGCTCTGGTTCAGTAGCAGCAATAAAATTATTTCTGAATTACTTCTATTCAGGCTGTTTCACTGGTGAAGTTCTAGCCAGACTAACTATTGCATTTACAGCTTTCAGTTCTTTATGATTTGATCTATTACAACCAGTAAGTACATTTCCACATAGGTTACCCAAAATAAGTGGGCTTTAAGTTAGGCCCACTAGAATGCAATTAATTCAATCAGCTACAAAAGAATAGTTTTTCTCTTCACCTTCACCTTGAACCTTGTAAGATATTTGAATAATTTTGACTTGTTCCTTTGCATAAACACAACAATACTGGAGAAGTCTCCATCTGGGGCACCCAGTTACTTACAGAGAATTTCTGAGGATTAGTTAAGAACAGAGCAGTTAGTTTACCAATAAAGGCACTAATATTTTACCTGTCATGTCACAGTCACCTAAGCTTGTGATGTAAAGTTGAGATGAAAGTTGATGTAAAGGTGATGTAAAGTTGAGATGGTCAGTTCAGCATGATGATCTGAAGGATGGCCTTGGGCTTCAAGTCCCACCAGGGGTTCCATTGTCTTTGTGTCTGGTGCTGGTGGTGGTATATGGGTTTGGGTGCAACATCGGCCCTCATGGGTTTAACTCCCACTGAGAGTTCCAGTCATTCTGCGTCTGTCTTTGTGTTCTGTGTTCTGTGTTTTCTCTGTCTCATCTGGTCAGAACATGCAGAGAAATTCTAGGGAGAATGCCATCCCCCTTAGGGTTGGAATTTGGTTTGAGTTCAGCAGAAATTGTGTGTTGCGTTGGCCTTGTGTGTCTTTATATAACTTGATTTATAAGTCCAATATTGCTCTACTAGAGATAGGGCAGAATGCATCAGGGAGGGTCATAAGCTCAGATATTCTTCAGGACAAATTTATGTCCTGATGACCACTGAGAAAAATCTGGAATATCATGACCCTTTTTAATAGCATTTCTAGAAATATACCATTGTACAGCATAATGATTAGAAAATTGGTAACTTTAATATCCAAGACATATAAAGCACTGTTAGAACTTAAGAAAAAACATCCAACCCCATCAAAGAGTGGGAAGAAAAGAACAAAAACTTCCCCAAAGAAGAAATACAGATGGCTAAAAGGCACATGAAAAATGCTACATATCACTAATCATAAGAGAGATACAAATAAAAAACAACAACGTGATATCTCACAGCATAGAGACTGGAACACATAAGAAGAATAAGAACAAGTACTGGCATGAATACAGAAAGATAGAAACTTCATAGGCTGCTGGTAGGACTGTCAAGTCTTTCTGGAAAACAATATAGACCTTTCTAAAAATAATCCAGGAACTGGGGCTGGAGAGATAGCACAGCAGTTGGGCATTTGCCTTGCATGCAGCCAACCTGGGAGTGACCTGGTTCAGTTCCTGACCTTCCATATGGTTCCAGCCCCCCCCAAAAAAAAACAAATCAATCAATAAAGTTTTAAAAATAATTTAATTTAATTTAAATTTTTTTAAATATCTAAGGAAGTATTCCACTCTTGGAATACACTCTAAGGGCCCAAAAACAAAATGGAGAAAAGACATTTGCATCTGCGTTCCTTGCAGCACTATCTACAGAAGTCAAAATCTGTAAACAATCTAGAAATAGGTGACTGGATAAAAGAACACCATGGAATTGTACTCATCCATAAGAATGATAAAGTCATGAAATTTACTGCTCTATGGATGGACCTGGGGAGTAGCATCCTGAATGAAATTAGTCAGAGGGAAAGAGACCAACACAGAAAGATCACTTTCATGTGTGGTATATAAAGAAACATAATGATGGAATAACAAATGTCCAAAGATAATTGAAACAAAGAACGCGGGAACTGGTATTCAGTAAGAAATGTGCCTCTTGAGTTGGCCAAAAAGGACATGGGAGGGGGCAACATCTGTGGCAAAGGAGCATTCAACCAGAAGGGGAGGTTGTAATGAAAGGTAGTAATATGTATGTATGAAACCCTATCAGCAGCATGTCATAAACTACCACAGTACAAAAAATAAATAACACCCCCCTCTTAGAAGCAGATTTGTTGGTGGATGGCAAACAATGGTGAGAAGACATTGGTGGAGGGACGTGGACACTGATGAAAGAATCAATGTTGAAAAATGTATTCATGAAACCCAATCATGAATAACTTTGTAACATGACTAAATTTAAAACTCATACACTTTTAACAAAGGAAATAGATATCTTTAATATTTAGGGAAAGAAAAAGATTGCTGGAGACAGAAAACAAGATGAAGAGGCAAGCAGGAGTCACACCACAGTGCTTCTTTGTATCAGTGCTATAGTTCATTGTTTAGGCATATTCCTGTTCAAGATTCAGAGGAATATGGAAATAATCAGGACAAATAATCACCAAGGCATATACAGATTATAATCTACAATTACATACTCTAAAATAATATGACTCTTCGAAAAAGTTTATAATTTTAATAGGCTTATCAACTTTCTCTAACAGTCCTACTGAGATATATTTGCATACACCTCATAATTCACTAATATTCACAATTTAATGTCTCTGGGATACAGAATTATGCAACTGTCACTTCTGTTAAAACAAACACTATCCTATTAACTATACCTCCTTGTTCCTTTTCACAACTCCCAATTTTCTACTACCACTAACTACATTATTTGTCTCCATAGATTCCCTATTCTGGATATTTTATGTGAGTGCTATACAATATGTGATGTTGTTTCCAGTGCTAGGGATTGAGTACATACATGTTGGGGGGTGGTGACTAGCTTTTAGACTACATAATAGTTTCAAAGTTCATTCATATAACCCTAGAAATCATATAAGTTTATCACTTCATTTTTATCCCTAATGTTATTTTATTGGATGGACATATCAATTTTTTTGAAGAGAACTGGTTGGGGGGACACACCTGGCAGTACTTACAACTTATTCCTGTTTCTATGCTTAGGTATCATTCCTAAAAGGACCCAGAGGGCCATATTAAATTATGGAACCAGAGTCAGTCTCATGCAACCTTTTAGATGAAGGGGAAAAGGGGGGATGTATAATTTAATAATATTAACCTCATAACTGTAATTGAGTTCTTGATTTAATCTCTATCATAGAAAAATTTTTTTCTTCTAGATAATTCCCTTATGTGGACTGATAAAACTATGCTGTCATATACAAACTGGAGAAGAGGGAGACCAACTATAAAAAATGACAAATTCTTTGCTGGCTTGAATACCGATGGCTTATGGGATATTCAGACTTTTACTGTTATTAAAGATATGCTAAACTTTCACCAGCACAGCATTCTTGCTTGTAAGATTGAAATGGGTAAGTATATTAATTATTAAAGTCTTTGTCATTATTTAGGACTCCCCATTCTACTAGTTGTTGTTCCAATAACCGAAAGTCTCAGTGCTTGTGGGGGATGTTGCACTTAACCTGTAGTTGTTGCAGACCCTTGGCTGTGCTACACAGATCACACAATTTTGTTGGGGCACTGATGATCCCCTTCCACTTGGCATGCAGGACAGTGGCAGGGATCAAACTAAAAGTAAGGCAGGTGCTGTACCTCTGAGTCACATCTCCACTACACTTTATTTTGTATGAATTAGCTTTAGATAATTTGATACAGGCTTAAGTATTAGAAATTAAAAAAATGGTCTAGAAAGCTAGAATAATGGAAAAAAAAAGAAATGCATTAAGGTAAAAGTTGGACATTAAAATATTAACAGTATTTTTATACATAGCTAAGTATGCTTGGGTGTATTTTTGATATCCTAAATTAAAAATGAGTATCTTGCAGCATTTACTAATTCCTTAAATAAACAAATTTTAAGTGAATGCCGGTCTTTAAAATGCTCAAAACCGTACCTGTAAGAAAATACAGTGGGTTGGGTGCTTGCCTTGCACAAGGCTGACCCAGGTCTGATCCCTGACACCCATCAGGATCCCTTCATCCCCTCCAGGAGCAAATCATGAGCCGTCTAGGTGTAGCTCCCACCCCTCACCCAAGATACTCAAAGTTTAAATGTTATTATTAAGGTTTCTCTATGAGACAGGTCTTATTAGAATGGCATTTTGACTAATCTCCCTTCACACTGTCACGGAATCTCTGTTCTCAATTACCTTGAATAAATATTTTAGATATTTTAGAAGCCAATATCTAAAGGAGTGTCTAAACTTAGAGGCTTAGACATCTCTTAGCCTCATCCTACTCCCGCCCTGGCACCATTCTGGGTACAATTTCTCAGGTTCATACATTATCCAGATTAATTTAGAGTTTTTGCAATGACTTTTTGTGTGTCAACATTCTATCAATAGTACCTTGTTATGTTTTTGTGTTTACATTACATGTCTTCTTAGGTTCCTCTTGTCTTTGGTAATTTCTCATTTTTTTTCTTTGATGATCTTGATAGTTTTAAAAAAAAACACTGGTTGTATATTTAAAAATTTAGTTTGACCATATTTTCTCAGAATAAGGTTATAGAATAGTAGGGGCTTGGAAAAATTTTACAGAAATAGTGGAGGATATCACAGCATTTATTACTGTTGATTTTAACCTTTATTCTACAAATAATTATTATTTGCTTCACCACAGTTATTTTTTTCCAATTTTTCATGCTATATTGTTATAAGTCAAGTTATAACCTTCACCTTCCTGAAGTAGAAAAATAACTAAATTATTTGAAATTTTATTGAACACATTTGTTTATTCTCTGAATTTTAGAAATAGATTCAATCATTATTATACCAGTATGAGCTCATGGTTGTCTTTTTTACTTTTGATTATAATGTAATATATTATTTTTTGCTTTGTTCAGATTGTTTCAGCTTTGGTCATTGGGAGCTGTTTCATTTAGCTCCAGTGTCCCTTTGAAATACAATTGTCATAGTGAATTTGTTTTATTGTTAGCATGTTTTGTTTTGTTTTTCTTGATACCTTATTTAAGTCTTAGTTTCACCTACATCTAAATTCAAGAAACCTAATTTGTCAAGCAGGCTCCTTTAATTCAGAAAAATCTCTCCTCTCGTGAGTTCTAAATATTTACGTAGTTCATTGTTTTACTTCCATTCAAATACTATTTTCTGTTCTCTACTAAGTGAGTGCTGTGGTTAGAGCAGTAGTATGTAGATAGGGCAATTGACCCAGGCTCAAATCAGCACCCCCAGATGGTTTCACATCTGCCAGTTGTGAGCCCTGAACACTGCCCACGAAAAAAAGTTAATAGAGTTCTTACTTTTTAGAATCACCCACACAACTATTGCAATAAGAACCTACTTATGTGCAATAAGAAAAATAAAGCAATGGCATCTCCTTTTAAAAAGAAGTCCAACTTTTTATCATTTTTAAATACCCAGTCTTACCCAATACATAGATTTTAATTTAACTTTAGTTACTAATATTTTAATTTTTAATATTACAGTTGACTACAAAGAAGAATATAATACTACTTTGCCAAAGTCTATTCCATATGAAGAAGTTATTTATAATGTTATTCAAAAAAAGTTAACATGGTATGAAGCATTACACATGTGTTCTCAAAATGGAAGTCATTTAGCAAGTGTTCATGACCAAAAAAGCCAGCTGTTTCTAGAAGATATTGCAAAGCGTGATGGATTTCCACTATGGGTTGGACTCTCAAGTCATGATGTAAGTCTTTAATTATTTTCCAGAAATATTTTGAAAATTTTTAATTTGAAAATTTGAGCAAAAGGTAACAGTTTTAAGTGTACTATCAGATTAAATTTTGAAACTACTTTATTTAGCTCAAATTTTAATTGCATAGCATTTATCATTCACAACAAAGATATAATTATGGAAAAAACTATAATTATGGGCTGGAGAGATAGCATGGGGATAAGGTACTTGCCTAGTAAGCAAGCCAGTACAAATCCAATCCTTGATACTGCAGTATTCCAGAGTACCACCAGGAATGATATTTGGGCACAGGGCCAAGAGTAAGTCCTGAGTACAGTTGGGTTTAACACAAAATAAAATATAATAAAAGAAAAGAAAAGAAACATTTAAGGAAAAATAACTATACTTGAATAATGCACTAGGGCAACTGATCTAGACAGCTTTGTAATAGACAATCCCAAACCATTGGCCTAAACAGCTTTGTAATAAAAACTTTCCTAACGACCCAGTAGATTAGTAATATGAATAACATCTATTCATATTTGAACACCTATAACATATTTCATTTCTTACTGAATTGTGACAGGCACTGTCTTCTTCATTTTTCTTTCTGTTTAACATATTTGGGACAGACCGATTGAAATGGTGGCAAAAAAGAAAGAGCATAGAACCTGAAAATCTGAGTTCTGATACTAGTAGCAGGTGAAGATTAACACAAATTTTAATATAAGGACCAAGTAAAATTATTTAAAAGTGTTGGGACTGGTAAACATATATTTTCTTCCCATTTATTCCCCTAGAAATCAGCTCTGTTTGAGAATAATTTTATGTTGTAAGCATGCTTTATGTGTCTGTTTCAGTACAATACATTTGGATATTTATTCATCTATAATAATGTTACATAGGGGCCGGAGTGATGAAGCAGCAGTAGAGCATCTGCCTTGCACACAGCTGACCCAGAACTGACCACTATTCTATCCCCCAGTGTCCCATATGGTCCCCCAAGCCAGGAGCGATTTCTGTGCACATAGCCAGAAGTAACCCCGAAGCATAACCGGTTGTGACCCAAAATTTAAAAAAGAAAATAGAAGAAAAGAATAATGTTACATAAATTAAAATGGGCCTCAATTGAGATTTAAATTCAGTTGTAAGTTTAAATCATCTGTAAAACAAAGGAGGAAAAAAATGGAGGTTAAAAAGGTAATCTTGGGGATGGCTGGAATGCTAACACAGTAGGTAGGGAGTTTGCCTAGCGTGTGGTCATTGATTCCTGGCTTTCCGTGTGGTCCCCAGACCCCACTAGGACTTATTTCTGAGCACAGAGCCCCTCCGAACACAACTGGGTGTGGCTCCAAAACAAAAACAAAAGAAACAAACAAAAGCAAAACAAAAGGTAACCTTCCCTTTTGAGTTTCTTGGGGCATATTTTCTTCTTTCCACTTCTAATGTTTGTTACCTTCTCAGTTATCGTAAAAGGTAGCCAGATATCCATACCACAAAAGTGACAAACAAAAAAAAATTAGTGAAAAATGAAGGCTGGGTGGGCCAGAGCGATAGCGCAGTGGTAGGGCATTTGCTTGCATGCTGCTGATCCAGACGGAGCTCGTTTTGATCCCGTCGTCCTATATGATCCCTCAAGCCAGAAGCGATTTCTGATTGCATAGTCAGCGGGTGTGACCCAAAAACCAAAAGAAAAAAAAAGAATGAAAGAAAAGAAAGGATGGGAGAGTAAATTTATAACTGAAAATATTAGTCATGTGCACATAATTTAATTTCAAGTGTTATATAAATTCATACTTAGAAAGTGTAAATTTAGAGGGGCCGGAGTTGTGGCGTAGAGGTAGAGCATTTCCTTGAGTGCAGCTGACCTAGGACAGACCACAGGTCGATCCCCCGGCATCACATATGGTCCCTCAAGCCAGGAGTGATTTCTGAGCGTCTCGCCAGGAATAACTCCTGAGAGTCAGCAGGTGTGGCCCAAAAACCAGAAAGAAAAGAAAAAGGAAAATAAACTGTTAATTTACAGAATTTAAAAAGTTCTCTAAACTTAAAAAAGTCCTACTTGAATCATGCCAGATCATATGTCTCAATTAGTACATAAAAAATGAATTTCTAAGACAAAGGAAACATGGTAAGGAAATTAAAAAATGTACAAAAAGTACAGAAACTGAGAACTGGTCTTAAAAAGGAATTTTACCATGATTAATGATTGGGAGATGGGATGCAGGATGAACATCAGTGCAGTTGGTACATGTAGAGGACACTCTATTAAAAAGTGGGGGCTGGAACCTATTTTGCATAAAATCTTAGTGTCTAAGAAAAATACTATTGTAAATGGATCTACTAAGCAAGCAATTAGCATTCTAAACTACGAAAGCTCTGTTATTTTCATATATATTCATATAAATTTTCATATGTTCTGATTAAGTTTATCTCTATCATTCTCCAAATAGGGAAGAGAATCAAACTTTGAATGGTCTGATGGCAGTGCATTTGACTACATCCCATGGAAAGATAAAATATCTGACGGAAATTGTGTTGTCTTAGATCCAAAAGGAATTTGGAAACATGAAAAATGCAATTCTGTTAAGGATGGTGCTATTTGTTATACACTGAAACATCGTGAGTATTTTGAATATCTGCATATTTACTAAAAACTACATTTGTTTATGCTAATAAGTATTCAGAAGAAATTTATTTTTTGGATTTTTTTGGGCCACACCTGGTGACACTCAGGGGTTACTCCTGGCTATGCACTCAGAAGTCGCTCCTGGCTTGGTGGACCATATGGGAAAACGGGGGGATGGAACTGCGGTCCATCCTAGGCTAGCGCAGGCAAGGCAGGCACCTTGCCTTCAGCGCCACCGCCCGACTCCTTATTTTTATTTTTCAATAGTTCATTCACAAAACCTATAAATCCAATTTCGGTACTTTGTGAAGCACAACAAATATAGTCAGTATACTCATTCAAGGAATTTGTTCCAAAGGCTTTATTTTCCTTATATCATGAGGTACATTTTTCTCTAGATTTTGTAAATTTAAAATTTACTCAAATTTTTTTCAAAGATTCAAATGATCCTTTTTTAAAAAAAATTTTTTTGGTTTAGCTATTTCCTGGCCCTAGAAATAACTTTTAGTAGGTGTGACTGGTTGAGATGAGGTCATGCCTAATTAGCATAGGTCCTAAGTCCAATAATTGGTGTCCTTATAAGAGGAAAGACACACAAACAAGGTGACCAATTAACAGCAGAGGCAGAGATGACAGATAGAGCTTCAAGCCACAGATTGCTAGCAACTCCCAGGAGAGAGGGAGAGAGATACCTGACTTTCTCCTTCAGAAAGCATCATCTGACAACTTTTTTTTTTTTTTTTTTTGGTTT
>PVKC010016833.1:0-20546 GCA_004027635.1 Crocidura indochinensis
ATTTTCAACAAAAGTATCTGCTACTAAAGCATATTATGTTCTAGGATACATATAATTATGTCCTAACTGATATCTACTCAGTTCTAGTATTAGCTAATATTCAGTGTACTTGTGAAGAAATTTGTTAGAACATAGCTGAGTTGCTACTCTCCCAAAATGGGAATTATGCAAAGAATTCAGAAAGGGGTGCTAGGCAAGATATCTCTAGACTAGATAAGGAAAATGTACTGTTTCAAGCTACAATTTATGTCTTTAGTAAGGGAAAAATTTTTGTTTATTCATTATTGTATTCTTAGGAATTACTCAAGAAAAATGAAAAACATCTGTATATAAAAGTTGATGGCAGCATTGTTCATCATTGCCAGCACGTGGAAACTACCTAAATCTCATTGATGCATTCACCATAATCCATAAGGTGGATTATGAGATACAATCCAACCACACAAAATAATGAACGGCTGGTAAATGCCATAATATAGATGAAAGTAAATTATGCTATGATAAAAAACTATCACATGTAAAAGATGACCTACTGCATCACTTTATCTTAAGTATACAGAAAAGACAAATTCAGAGATACAGAAAGGAGATGAGTCATGGAGGCTGGGAGGCTGGGATGAGAGGAAGAACTGCTTGCAAGGTTTAAGATAGCTAGACATGATGAAAATTGTGGTCATTAGTACGACTATAAATTTACTAAACATCATTGAATTGAACGTTTAAAATAGCTGGATTTCTTATTTGTTTGGGGGCATTCCTATTGACTCTGCTCAGGGGTTGCTTCTCAAGTACTCAGAGGATTATGTGTACTGGGGATAGGAAGAACCCTGGGCTGATAGAACTCCAGGATGCAAAGCCTACACTCAGTCCTCTGAGCAAACTTGGAAGCCTAAAATACCTGTTCTTTATGAAAGGCTAACCTAAATCAAAACATTTTTTTTTTTTTTTTGGTTTTTGGGCCACACCCGGTGACGCTCAGGGGTTACTCCTGGCTATGCGCTCAGAAGTCGCTCCTGGCTTGGGGGACCATATGGGAAACGGGGGTCCAACCCCGGTCCGTCCTAGGCTAGCGCAGGCAAGGCAGGCCCCTTACCTCCAGTGCCACCGCCCGGTCCAAATCAAAACATTTTAAAAATAAAATTGTCTTTACTTTTAAAAACGGTTATTTGAGGCTAAAGAAACAGTTCAGTGGGTAAAGTATTTGCCACCCCAGCCAAGTCTGCCAGAAGTGGTCCCTGAATGCAGAACCAGGAATAAGATGGAGCACTGCACAGTGTGGCCCCCTAACAAAAACAAACAGTTGGGGCCGGAGAGATAGCACAGTGGCGTTTGCCTTGCAAGCAGCCCACCCAGAACCTAAGGTGGTTGGTTCGTCTCAGCATCCCATATGGTCCCCCCTGCCTGCCAGGAGCTATTTCTGAGCAAATAACCAGGAGTAACCCCTGAGCACTGCCGGATGTGGCCCCAAAAAACAAAAAACAAAAACACAAAAAAACGATATAAGGGCCCGGAGAGATAGCACAGCAGCGTTTGCCTTGCAAGCAGCCCATCCAGAACCTAAGGTGGTTGGTTCAAATCCCGGTGTCCCATATGGTCCCCTGTGCCTGCCAGGAGTGATTTCTGAGCAGATAGCCAGGAATAACCCCTGAGCACTGCCGGGAGTGGCCCAAAAACCAAAATAAATAAATAAATAAATAAATAAATAAAATATAATGAAATAAACCGTTATCCAATTTAGTTGATCAATTTTATTGCTATTTCCTTCTCTAAAGTACCTGATTTCAGGGGCCTGAGTGATAGCAGTGGGTAAGGTGTGTGCCTTGCATACAACTGACCTGGGTTTGGTCCCTGGCATCCCACCTGGTCCCCTGAGCCTGCCAGGAGTAATTTCTGAGCAGAGCCTGGAGTAACCCCTGAGCACCTCTGGGCATAACTCAAAAATCAAAAACTAGAAACCAAAAAAAAAAAAAAAAAAAAAAAAAAAAAAAAACCAAATTAAAAAAAAAAAAAAAAAAAAAAAAAAAAAAAAAAAAAAAAAAAAAAAAAAAAAAAAAAAAAAAAAAAAAAAAAGGAATGTACCTGATTTCAGTGAAAATACAATTATTTATAAGGAAAATGATTAAAATAACTGATAATTTCCCATATTGCTAATTTCTAGACAGTTCCACAGTTAAAAGCATTATTTAATGAATAATTATAATAAATAAATGGGATACCAAAAGCCAATTTTCAATATTAGAACAAAACTTTATTTTAACAGATTAAACCTTGTGCTCTTTCCCCCCCTAAAGGAATGATAAACATTAGGTAATTGTCTGTTGAGGTGCATGCATTTCTCCTATAAGTTTAAATACTCAAAGGTCATCTGGCCTCAGGCATAAGCTTTAGAGAAATGGTTCTCAGCTTGATTAGTTAAGACTTTTGCCTCAAGGAAAACCAGTTACCAAAGAGTTACTTGTGCCTCAAGGGGTATAAATACTATAGCTGTTTGTGTAACTGTCAGATCCACTTTTTCTACTAACACTGAAAAAACACAGAGGGAATTAATCCTAAAAAAGAAAATGTTAGAATGTTTTTTGTTGATAAAGAGACAATTAGACCTATAAAGTGATTTGTGAAGACTTCTGTGAAGATGTAATTTCTGTACTGAAAGAAATTGTTACAAAGTTTACTGACATTTATGATGATAACCAAAGGACAAAATCTGATGCCAAAAATATAGGGAGACAAAATAAATCCAACTCATTAAGACACATTTTTTGATGTGTGAAATAAACTAGGGACTCAATGGGAAAAACCAACTAGAAAATATGTGTAGATGGACCAACATTTCTTTCAACAACACTTCTAGGACTCTTTCAACACTATGGATTATCTCAAACTAGAGGAATGTCGACTGTGGTATCTGGACCAATGCCAGTCCTTGTTATAAAGCAAAGAACTCAGTCAACGGAGTGTATCCTGAATCTTGCTTTGGGATGTGACAAACTGAAGTATTCAAATTAAAGAGTTAAGATGAGAAGCAGGAGTGGTAGTTAACGCGTTAAGATACCGAATAATTCCAGACAATGCACTGGGAAATTATTAAGAATGTCACTGCAAACTGGGGGGCTTTCTCTAGTAGCTCCCACAGAGAACTGGGTGGAGGGGGGGTATTTAGACTGATGTTAATCTAAAATCCCAAAGACAAAAGTTGGGGCTTCCTCCCCTACTATTTCTCCTCTTATTGTGGGGCAATCATTTTCAAAGTATAGACCCTGTAGCTTATGGGTGTCTCAGTTTAGCAGATCACAAGCAGCATTGCTACTCAATTTAAAAACAACTAGAAAAGAAAATACCACTCTACTTTACAGGCCAGGGAGTGTTTGGTGAAATTTTTAATTGTCCTGAGACTTGATACAAAATGCAATGCTTATTGTGGGTCTGATTTGAAAAGTTGGAAGCCAATTGTCGAATTCCACACTTCCTAAGGATGCTTTGGAAGGGTCCTCTGCCAAACTTTGAAGTCTCTGGCACATTATTACTATATATATTACTACTCTTCTGAAATGGTAGAGCTGAGTCTCAGGATGAGGGATGAGACTCAGGATGAGGATAAAATTCAGTGGTGGAGGACAAGGGAAATGGGAAGAAGAAACAGGTAATTAGCTTCTGCTCCTTTTTTCTGCAGACTTATGCATGTCTGTTCTTCCACTCACAAATAGGGCTTCTTAATTTGAGTGTGAAGAAACGTAAAGAAACAGTAATATCTGGAAAATCACAATGGCCCACTTATAAAAGATTTAAGAGATATAAACAACAAAAAGAGCACCACCGTGCAGAGGAGTTGTTACTGATCTCTTAAAAAAAAAAAACAAAAAAAAACAAAAGATGTGCATTTGCTTTAAGCCAAGTGGTGTTCAAATTTCCTAGGGAAATAAAGATATAAAAATCATAGCTAATGAAGCAATGACTGCTAATTTATGACTTGTGATCTTAAAATCTATAAGAACTGAATCAATCAGTGAGGATGTAACCGAAATTAGCGCTGCAATTAACATACACTTTAGAACATATTTCTGGGAAGGAACAAAAGAAAAATACGAACTTACAATAAATAAAATTTTAATGAGACAATTCTTCCCTTTACAAATGGAGAGGCATCAAACTTGAAAGTCTTAATTCAAAAGCAGAAATGAACACTCACCTCTGCCTTCGCTCATCATCCTTTAAAACTTCATAAATGGCCACCAGCTAAAACAGAAGCATTACTTTAAAATAAAAATCGTCTCAACTATAAGAGATCTCTTAGAAAGGGCAAACACTATAATTATGTACAACAGGAAATCATATATCCTCATATCAAAAATGAAGAGATGAAAAGTTTTTGTCTTCATGTAATACCTTAAGGGTGAAAAATGATTCATAGACAAATGTGTTCTTTGTGAAAGATGCAAAAATTATAAAATAATCAACTATTTTAAAACAAGCTTTTTTAAAAAAAAGCAAAAGCTAAAATTTAAATATGAAAATTATATCAAGATCCCCCAGAATTTAGACTAATATCAAATGTTGAAAAAAATACATTTTGTTAAAAAAAAAAACCCTCAAACTCCAAAGATATACATTTGTATTATTTTCAAGTGGAAATATTCTACAGATACATTTTATGTCTATGATCAAGATTTTCTGTAAATTTCTCATGAAATATATGTAATAACAGCTCATTTCACTTACTTGTCTAAACTGAGTTTCTGCATTTTCATCCTTATTCTTGTCTGGATGCAAAGTTAGTGAAAGCTTACGATATGCTTTTCTAATGTCTGAGGATGAAGCATCCTGGAGGTGGTGGGGGAAGGGGGAAAACACAAAGCAAACTTTGTCAGAAAGAGAAATTCCCAGAACCTTGTTAAGATCTGAGAAGACAGCCAACCAAGTGCAGGACCCCAGGCAATGTAATTTGAGCAATCAGCCTAACAACCAGGCGGTGCAACCGGCCTGACCCACATGACTGAACAATTATTCAATCTAATTTGGCTCTCCTCTTAACTTTTCATTACCATACAGTCACTTAAAGAAGACAGTATTTGGCAAAACTTTTCAAGCACTTGTCTTCCTAAAATTAACCAATAAATCTTTTTTTAGTAATTACGAGATCAAAAAGAAACAAATTAAAAATTAATACAGCTGTGTTCCTTCAAAGGATGCCTTTATTTGAGAACCTTAAAGCCAATTTCTGGATCCCAGGCTTACCATATGTGGTTTCTTCATTGTTATTTATATTGAATTACTAGCCAGCAACAACCTATGGAATTTCAGTTTCGCATGTCAAAAAGTGTGCCTACTTGAGGGCAGTTACATTTGCTTTTAACCAAAGTAATAGTGAGAAATAGTTCTATACATTATCTTACTTTTGGCGTTAAAATGGTGTTTTTGATGTTTTGCAAAATATAAGATTGCCCGCAATTTATATATTGCTAATGTAGTTTAAATACACTTTAAAAGCCACTCGTTCAGTAAGAGTACTTTGGATTATATGAACATTAAAATTTCACTTTATGCAATTTTGTGTGCACAGGTAAACTAAACATCATTTTACAAGACCAGTATATATTATATATTAACACACTGTTATATAGGACTTAAAACTATCTATCTCCTGGACTGGAGAGACACTACAGTGGAGTGGGTGTTTGCCTTGCAAACGTAGCTGACCCAGGCTCAGTTTCTATCATCCCATTTGGTCTTCTATGAACCACCAGAAGTTAAGACCAGGTATTGCCCCAAAACAAAAACAAAACACCTAAAAACAAAACCCCTCCATTTCCACTATGTTAAAATGTTATCCCAATAATAACAGAGTAAAATGACAGTAAATTTGTTTAATAAAATATATCTATGATTTTATCATTAAATATTTGGTAACTTTTTAGAACCATCTTTTAAAAAAATTCAAATAACTGAAAATGAAAACAAAAATCTGTGTACCTAGGACTAAATAGCTGTTAAGGAAATAGAATTGCAGAGAGGCAAAGTGAGACTATAATTAGTCTGTCAAGACTTCCTTTACAAACCATTATTTTCACTACCAATTTTCTAGGAGCTTACTGCTCCAGGCTCTAATTATTCTTAAAAGTTTCAACAAAGGTGTAAATATTTTTGTCACTTGTGGAAGGCCAAGGAGCTATAAAATTAGCAGAGTAAGTTTTGCAGGCAATATAGCTGTGATTTTCATTCTAATTACTTTCATGGAATGGACACTTTCTCTACCTTAAACTATAGGTAAAATGTGGCCAAAGCAGATGAACATTTACTGGGAATTCTTGTTGGAGATTATGTTGAGTGAAGAAATCAAGTATCAAATTAATAAATATTCTCTAACTGGAATTTTAATTAGGATAATATGAAATTGAATTCTATCATGTAAAAATTATTCCAAAGAGATTATTTACTTCCTAATCTTATAAAGTAATAAATGCTCAGGGCATATCTGTGAGTTATTTAAAAATGACTAAAAGTCACATTACCGGAACCCTTTTGTAGTCTTACCATGACCCACATGCTGCCAAAGTAGGTGTCTTGAATATAAATATGACCAGATGGTTCTCCTATTTCTAGTCTTTTGTAACTCCCAAATGCTTTCATCATCTGTCTCTTTTCCAAGCTTTTTAGCTTTATCTCCCTCCAGGTTGGTCCATCCTCCTGGCCCCTATCAGGAAGCTGTTCCCTCAGCTCATGTGATTATTTTGCACTGAGCTATAAACAAAGACGATTCTCTCCAGACTGGACTCTCAGGCTATACATACAGGCCTTCTTTTCTCTGGATGATTGTCCCAGTAGGATTATTTGACTACTAATCTTATGTGGAAAAAAATAGTGGAGATTTTCCTATGACCAAAGACATCCACAGACAAGTTGCACAGCAAAGAGCTTATACATGTGTCTAAGTTAAATTAACTACTTAGTGAATTGCATAGATTCAAATCTATGACCATGTGGTGTTAGACATTTAGCTCGGTCTGGAAGTGTGAGGGCAGGAGAGGTAGGATTATTACTGGTGATACTCTGAGGTTGCCAGGGCTGTGTTCCCATTAATTTTTAGATGCATTTTATAGCATATTTGTTTGACAAAGCTGAATGCCAGAACATTTGTTTCACATACTCAGTGGGAATATGGAGACCTTGTAATGACAACATTTGATTGGGCCATAAGCAAAGTGACCATCATTAAGACTGTCACCTGCTTTCTGCACGAGACAGCCAAGAAGATGCCATCGGACACAATCTCCAGGGTCCAAACCAGGTAAAGGCCCCACTCAATAAGGTGGAGCCCGCGCATATCTTCTAACCCACGAACCCCCGAACAGCGCATAGTAAAAACCCACTATACAAGTGTTGCAATGGGGAGACAATGCAGGACAACACCAAGCATAGAGAATGAAGATGACTTGAAAAGTACCAACCACCTAGGTAGCCTCTCAGATAAGTTTAGAGTATTAATATGGAAGATGCTCAAAGAACTCAAAGCAAGCATAGATTGAGCTGAACAGACCATAATGATAGAACACAAAACTGAAAAAGGAGGTCCGAAAAACTTGGTAGATGAAATGAAAACCCTCAATGAAAAGCCTCTCCAATGGAGTAACAGAAGCTGAGGATGGGGTCAGTGAGCCAGAGAATGAGATGCAGAACAACTCCATACAGCAGAAGAGATTGGAAAAGAATCTTAAAGCAAACGACCAGGCAATGAATAAACTATTCAAAAAATGTGAACAGATGAAAATAGAAGTCTTTGATAAACTCAACAAAACAACATAGGAATCATTGGAGTCCCAGAGATCCAGGAAGAGAATATTAAGAAGAGCTGGAGAAAGTGTGAAAAGATAAAGAGGAAGAGGAAGAGGAAGAAGAAGAGGAGGAGGAGGAGGTGGTGGTGGTGGAAAAGAGGTAAAAAGGATAAAGAGAAGGGGCTGGAGAGATAGCATGGAAGTAAGGCATTTGCCTTGAATGCAGAAGGATGGAGGGGGTATAGCTCAGTGGTAGAGCATTTGACTGCAGAAGGATGGTGGTTCGAATCCCTGCTCCTATATGGTCCCCTGAGGCTGCCAGGAGCAATTTCTGAGCATAGAGCCAGGAGTAACCCCCGAGCACTGCTGGCTTTGATCAAAAATAAATAAATAAATAAATAAATAAATAAATAAATAAATAAATAAATAAATAAATAAATAAATAAATAAAGAGAAAGAAGAGGAGGAGGAGAGGAGGAAAAAGAGGAAGAAGGAGGAAAAAGAAGAAGAAAAAGAGGAAGAAGAGAAAGGAAGAAGGAAAAGAAGAAAAAGAAGACAAGAGGACAGGGAAGACAAGGAAGAAGAAAATGGAGGAGAAAAAAGAAGAGGAAGTAGAAGAGAAGGAAGAATAAGAGAAAGAAGAGAAAGATAGGAAAAGAGAAGAAAAGAGAATGGACTGAAGATTTATTTTAATTTATTTTCTTATAATAGTGTCTTTAAGCACCGTGGTTTTAAACATGTTTGTAGTTGGGTTTCAGTTAAAATAAAAAAAGAACTGTCTTTTTTTTGGGGGGGGGTCACACCCGGCAGTGCTCAGGGGTCACTCCTGGCTCCATGCTCAGAAATTGCTCCTAGCAGGCACGGGGGACCATATGGGGCACCGGGATTCGAACCGATGACCTTTTGCATGAAAGGCAAACGCCTTACCTCCATGCTATCTCCCAGGCCCCAAGAACTCTCAATAATATAGATAATTATGATACTAACAGCCTAGAGAAGATTCTGTTGTTCAGTTCTAGGAAATTTTACAATATTTGCTGTCATTCATCTCAATTTAACCTGAATCTTATGTTGCATTTCAGAACAAATTGAGCTAATAATTTATATACTGCCATTCAAGGAATGTTTATATAAATAAATAACTTTTATGGTCCTAAACTAAATTTAGACTTACATAATTAATTGAGAATTTTCTCTTTGTATGGATTTCCAGAAGTCTAAAATTTCTACCATTTTAGTACATTTTTTTTTCATTTTATATGTGGCTTACATATCATAATTATTGATAGTAATTATAATAAGAAAATATTGGTTATCTATGAAAGTATATTTTACATAATATTAAGAGATATGAAGATGACTTTCCTGGTAGGCATTTGTTAGATAGAATAGTAATCATAGAAAAATAACAGAAAATGTTTAATGGGTTTGGTTAGCTGGTACTCCATAATCAATTGTCAATAAACAAATGACTGAGCACCAAAAAAAAAAAAAAAAAAAAAAAAAAAAAAAAAAAAAAAAAAAAAAAAAAAAAAAAAAGTCAGCATGAAGAGATCTACTGAGCTTATCTTATTTACCAAGATATTTTTTTCCTTCCAAGTATGATGTGGGATTGGGCATACTGGACATGAATTATAGTAATATGTAGATGAATTAAAGAAAGGATAATATGGGGGCCGGGTGGTGGCACTGGAGGTAAGCCTTGCCTGCGCTAGGCTAGGACGGACCCGGTTTCGATCCCCTGGTATCCCATATGGTCCCCCAAGCGACTTCTGAGCGCATAGCCAGGAGTAACCCCTGAGCGTCACTGGGTATGGCCCAAAAACCAAAAAAAAAAAAAAGAAAGGATATATGATCATCCTTTAAAAAATAACACCCTTGAGACCGGAGAGATAACACAGCAGTATTTGCCTTGCAAGCAGCTGATCCAGGACCAAAGGTGGTTGGTTCGAATCCCGGTGTCCTATATGGTCCCCCGTGCTTGCCAGGAGCTATTTCTGAGCAGAGAGCCAGGAGTATCCCCTGAGCACCGCCGGGTGTGGCCCCAAAACAAACAAAAAATAAATAAATAAATAACACCCTTTAAAAATTTTTAATTAAAAACTATAAAAGTAGTGTCAGTCAAAATGAGACAGGATGAAAATTCAGAAAAATCTGAAGAGATTAAATTATTTTTAAAATAATTAATGGCTAGTGAATAGCACAAAAGGTTAGAGTACATACTCTGAATGGGGGCTAAAGTTTGATCCCCAACACGCCATGGTCTCCTGAGCACTGAATAGAGTACCAGGGTGATCCACAAATGGCCAGGGAGATGGTTCTGAGCTAAGACTCCGAGTTTATTGTCTGGCACCACAAGTTCCCTAGTAAGCTGAGTACCTCAGGATTCAGACTACCACACCACTAGCCTGAGAACCAAACAATTAGGCTTATCCAATTGGATCATGACTGTTGAAAGTGAGCCCAGAATCCTCATAGGCAGTACTGGGGAGGTTCTCTCCATTAAAAAATTGTTTTGGGGATTGAAGTTGGGCACATCTCATAGTGCTCAGGAATGATCCTAGCTCTACATTCTGTACTTGGGAGACCATATGTAGTGCAAAAGAGCAAAGTGAGGTAGGGTGCATACAAGGCAAGTGCCCTGTTTGCTATATTATCTCAATTTAAATTTGAATTAAAAAATAATAATGAGGGGGCCAGGCGGTGGCACTGGAGGTAAGGTGCCTGCCTTGCCTGCGCTAACCTAGGATGGACCGCGGTTCGATCCCCTAGTTCCCATATGGTCCACAGTGCCTGCCAGGAGCGACTTCTGAGAGAATAGCCAAGAGTAACCCCTGAGCGTCACTGGGTGTGGCCCAAAAACCAAAAAAAAAAAAAAAAAATGAAAGCAATGTCAGTCAAAATGAAAAAGGATAAAAAGTCAGAAAAATCTGGAAAGATTAAAGAACTCCAAGTTACTTCCTACACTGCCCGGAGTGATTCTGAACATATAGTCGGGAGTAAGCACAACCACTTCCCGCCCATGGAAAGAGAAAAACTGAGTAGAAATATATGGGCCAGAGAGATAGCACAGCAGTAGGGCATTTGCCTTGCATGTGACCAACACAGGACGGACGGTGGTTCGAATCGCAACATCCCATATGGTCCCCCAAGCCTGCCAGGAGCAACTTCTAAGCGCAGAGTCAAGAGTAACCCCTGAGCGCTGCCAGGTGTGACACACACACACACACAAAAAAAAAAAAGAAAAGAAAAAATAAAAGAAGAAATATAAGAAGATGGGCCAACTAAGACAAAATAAAAACTCCAAACTTTCAATAAAGAAAGTCCCAAACCTGAAAACTGAACAATGTTGTTAGTAATTTATTTAGGGGGGACATGAAGTGGGGATAGGAAGGGCTCCCTTGTGTTGCTCAGGAGACCTGGAGGACCCATCTGCAATTCTTGGTCAGCTGTGCTGGCAGGACACTTCTTTTTTTTTGTTTTGTTTTGTTTTGTTTTTGGGCCACACCCGGCAGTGCTCAGGGGTTACTCCTGGCTGTCTGCTCAGAAATAGCTCCTGGCAGGCACGGGGGACCATATGGGGCACCAGGATTCGAACCAACCACCTTTGGTCCTGGATGGGCTGCTTGCAAGGCAAACGCCGCTGTGCTATTTCTCCGGGCCCTATCAGAACACTTCTTGACTGTACCCCATGAAGCTCATGTGGTTCTGGGACTCAAACTCGACATAAGGCAAGTACTATTGTGCTATTACTGTAGTATTTCCCAACCCTACTAAATACTATCAAACAACTAATGAAGTTTCAGTCTTCCTTCAACTCTTCCCAAAAGTAAAAGAGAAGAATACTTACTAACTCATCCTATGAGAGCCTGATACCAAAGGCAGACTAACAACACTAACAACAAAACTACATAGAAATATTCCTTTATGCCAGATTTCAATAAACTTTTAGTTAACAAAATCTAGCAATATTGAAAGGATTATTTATCTATCAACAGTTTTTACCTGTGGACTGATACAAGTTGAAGAATTACTTGTTGAAAATCACTGTTATAAACCGTGACCGAATGAAATTTATGCCAAGAGTAAAGGTAGTCTATGAATGAGAAATCAATGAATATATAACACCATAATTGGGCTAGAGAGATAGTACAGTGGGTAGGGCACTTGCCTTGCTTGCGATAGATCTGGGATTCAGTCCCCAGTATCTCATATGTCCCTAAGCCTTCCAGGAGTGATTCCTGAGAGCAGAGCCAGGGATAACCCCTGAGCTAAAATAAATACAACCAGCTCTAAGATACAAGATTAAAAAACAAAAACCTGCCCTGTTTCTATACACAAGATAAAAAAAAGACTGTGAAGATCAACATACAACTCCCAAGGGAAATTTAGTAAATAAATCCTTTAAGATAGCATAAATAAGAAAAAATATTGAAGAATACATTTAACAAAAGAAATACAAGACTTGGTCCTGGGAAGTGGCTCAGGATTGGGATGCCTATCTTCCAGGGATGAAGTGAGTCTCATGAGTGGCTCTGCACACTTTACAAAAAGCAATCTTTGGACCATCCCCAGTGCTTCATGATTACGAGCCCTAGCACACTACAATAAGGTATGCGAGTTCAGCAACGAAGTGTGTGAGTGACTTCTGGCATAGCCCAGCAAGTGTGATCCCTAACACAGCAATGGCAGCAACAAGGGAAAGGAGGAAAATGACAGATGATGCTGTATACATTCATGTTCATGTTAAGATGCCAACACTGGGCTGGTGAGGTAACACAGTAGGTAAGGTGTATGCCATGAATTAAACCAAACCTGGGTCGAGAAACACATGGTCTGTGTGTAGCCAAAAACAAAACAAAACAAAACAAAACAAAACAAAACAAAACAAAAAAACCCACAGAGCACTACTGGGGAAATCTGGCTAATAATCCAGCATTGTGAGCAGTGACTCATCTTTGGGATTTTTTTTGGGGGGGGTCACACCCGGTAGTGCTCAGGGGTTACTCCTGGCTCTATGCTCAGAAATTGGCAGGCTTGGGGGACCATATGAGATGCTGGGAGTCAAACAGCTATCCTTCCGCATGCTAGGCAAATGCCCTACTTCCATGCTATCTCTCTGGCTGCCCCATCTTTGGGACTTTGTACAATGTTAGCATAGTTGGCTGAGAATCGCAAGAGTGGTCCCAGCACTCTAAGCACTACTTGGGAAGCCACTACTTCCCACTCCTCACCAAAAAAAAGATGGCAACTTACTTAGTTGATACAGATTCTATTCAATATCAAAACCCCCCACCTTGCAGTCTGAAAAATATTTTGTGCTTCAAGCTGGAAATATAGTACAGTGAGTAGGACTCATGTCTTGCACACAGCCAACTAAGAGTCAATTCTCAGCATCCAAAATGATCTCTCTCTCTCTCTCTCTCTCTCTCTCTCTCTCTCTCACACACACACACACACACACTTATGCCTCACCAGGAATGTGAGTCAAGTGAGAGCCAAGAATTAAACCCTGAGCATTGCCAGGTGTGGCCCCAAATTAAACATAAAACAACAATCATGATCTTGGTGATTATCTGAAACGTCTCAAAATTATCCAACTATGCACTTACGATTTTTTCCAAAGTATAATTTTTTTTTTTTTGTCTCTAGGGCTATATCCAGCAGTGTTAAGGGGTCACTCCTACATTTGCACTCTGGGATCACTCCTGGTGGTGCTTGAGAAACCATATGGGATGCTGGATATTGAAACCAGCTACCTCTACCCACTATACTTTCCATTCTCTGAATTAAGAATATTTGATTTCCGAAAATCTTACTTCAGAAAACTGTATCTCTTACATTACTTTGATACTTATGACACTCAAATGAGTTCCTCACAGAAATAGTATCAATACAACAAAAAACACAAAAATATTTGAGCGCAAATTAAACAAAAACTTTCCACCAATCAGTTTTTTTTTTAAGGTAAAAATAGATTTTATTTGGAAGTACTGAGAAAGAAAGGAGAGGATAAGAAAGAGAGAATAATGAATAAAATGCAGGCTTCTCCAAAAGTGGAGAGAGACCTGGTATACAACTCAGCATGTAAGTAGGACAGTGCACATCTCAAGAGGTGAGATGCAGGCGACATGTGTTCTGGCACCATGTACCCAAGAAGCACATGTCTTGTTTATTTCATAGTATTATGTGGTCTTTCTCCTTTTTCTATTCTGCATAAAACAAAGGAAGAGAGAAATCTCATTTGTAGAATTCAAAAAGATAAAACTATAAGGCATGATAAAGGAATGATTTATTCTACTTCACTGCTCTGTGGTTAATTTAGGACTGTAACCAGAGAGAAGATATACTATAATTTCTTTTTCCTGTTACAAGATAGTCTAATTTCTATGATTCAGGAAGCAAATAAGCAATCAATAAAAGCAAATTGATATCAGAATATATATTTTCATGCTGGATGTCTCTTCTATGCTTTTTTTTGCGGCTTTGGAAGCCACAAATTTCAAGACTCTTATTCCTTTGAGGGAATTTCATACTGCAATATTTGCTGCTTACAAATTAGAAAGTATCAAATATTTGTCTCTTAAAAATGAATATTTTGCATGTTTGTCACACTTGACTTGTTGACCAAAATTTCATCAATTCACCTGTAATGATTCAAGTCTACCATTGCAAAGATCACAAGAGAAAAAAAATGAAAAGGCAGATATAAGCTAATAAATTCTAAAATCCATTTCATCTATGGCTCAAAGATTGGTCATGACTTGAATGGGGTGGGAAGGTTATGGCAAAGTTAAGTGGAGATCAGCTGTGAAAGTTGCGGAGGGAAAATGTGTCTGTGGTTTATAAGGGAAAAGAGTTTCACTATTTCATGTGATCTGGGAAGACAGGTAAAGGCTACTGATGCTCGTGTGTCTTTGGGAGAATTCAATGCTGGGCTTCCTGTTAGGGGAGATAAGGTAAGGGAATAAAAGGTTCTACAATAAACAATATAAGAGTCTATTTATCAGGTCTTACAAAGGTGATAAATAGAATGGTCACTAGAGAATACCAAGCATGTGCTATCAACACGTGCATTTTAATTTATACTCATATAATAAAGTGTGTGTAAAGTACTTAGATAAAATATGGAATATATCTGGTTCCAGGAAATATCCTAAAAAGATGATGAAATTGTTAAATAATAGAGTTAATATTCTATCTAATTAGGATAAATGAACATAAAATAGCAAAAAAAAAACCCCTAAATTAGTTTAATTTTATTTATAATTTATTTAAAGAATAATCAATCATTAAATTCAGTGTTCTGAAGTAAAAATAATTTAGAGTAAGGACCATGCAATAGAAATTATATAGTCTGAAGTTTAACAGAACTTTTTTTGTTTGTTTGTTTTGAGGCCCTAGAGCTCAGGGGTTACTCCTGGCTCTGTGCTCAGGAATTACTACTGGAGGATTCAAGGGGCCATGTGAATGCCAAGGATCGAACCCAGGTCAGCCATATGCAAGGCAAACACCCTCCCCAGTGTACTTTTGCCCTGGTGTTGAAATTAAGTTGAAATAGCATTTTTATGGGCTATGGGAATGGCTCAAAGAACTGGAGTACACTCTTTACCACGAGGTAAAACTAGATAATATGGGAAGTTGGACTAAGATGTGTAGCGCAGCACAAATATTTAGGCAAAATCTAAAACAAATTTGAATAAAGTCAATCTATTTCCTGATCATCATACAAAATGATACATTGTTACATAAATATGTAACATAAATAACATATTATATAAATACTTGATAATCAAATAAAGAGCATTTTCCCTTAATTCTCCCAATAGAGAAGTTCCAGACTACTAATCTGGCCTGCTTCTCAAGCCTATGTTACACTGGAATAGTAATTCTCTCTCTTTCTCTCTACTTTTTCTACTCTAAAGAAGTCATGTGGGGCTGGGCAGTGGCACTGGAGGTAAGGTGCCTGCCTTGCCTGCGCTAGCCTAGGACAGACCTCGGTTCAATCCTCCAGTTTCCCATATGGTCCCCCAAGCCAGGAGTGACTTCTGAGCGCATAGCCAGGAGTAACCCCTGAGCGTCACTGGGTGTGGCCCAAAAACCAAAAAAAAAAAAAAAAAGTCATGTCTCTCTTGAATACATATTCCTTCATATTTTATATATAGCTTGCCTTACGACAGAACTATTATTATTCAACTATGATTATAAGATATAAATTTGCTAAAGGTACTATTTTTATATCAACTGTTTAAGGGTCAATGAATTCGAAGATTCTATAAAACTACTATTTTTGCAGACCACCCTACTGGCATCTGGATAAAAATACATTTCTTTCATAAATCAAGCCTACTTCACTAAAAAGAGCATTAATATAAAATTTATATTTAAAGGTGAATTAAAATAACCTTTACTATAAAAAGCACACCAACATTAATTAAATTAACGTGACCTTTCACTTAGTGGTATTTACCTTCATAAAAATGAAAGACTACAGACTAATTTCAGAGAATTTGTTCATCAATATACTTTGTTCTCTACTTCTAAAAGTCGGGGACTAAGAAGATAGCTCAAAAGACAGCTCAAAAGGGTGGGAGTGAAGGCTTTGCACATTTGAGATATCAAGTTCAATCAACAGAACTACACACCCTCTACCCTCGAAGTCCTGGGTATAGTCCTCCAGGTTCAAAGCACCATGAAAAAATTTCTATTAAAAAAATAAAAGATGGGGGCCCGGGAGATAGCATGAAGGTAAGGTGTTTGCCTTTCATACAAAAGGTCATCAGTTCGAATCCCGGTGCCCCATATGGTCGCCCGTGCCTGCCAGGAGCAATTTCTGAGCTTGGAGCCAGGAGTAACCCCTGAGCACTGCCGGGTGTGATCCAAAAACCAAAAAAAAAAAAAAGATGGGGGCCCGGCAGTGGCGCTGGAGGTAAGGTGCCTGCCTTGCCTGCGCTAACCTAGGACGGACCTCGGTTCGATCCCCCAGTTCCCCATATGGTCCCCCGTGCCTGCCAGGAGCGACTTCTGAGCAAATAGCCAGGAGTAACCCCTGAGCGTCACCGGGTGTGGTCGAAAAACCAAAAAAATAAAAAAATAAAAAATAAATAAAAGATATACATTACTAGAAAAGTCATCATTTTTTTTTTCCTTAAAAATGTAATTTTTGGAGACTGGAGATTCATGAATTTTCGGGGACAATTCAAAAATCATTTAACACAATTTCATATAAAGACCTCTTTTAAAACAAATAAAGATTTAAGAAGCCATTTTAAGATTTCTAGGCTGCCTGATTTCTCTTATATGTACATATTATATAATAAAAATTAATTGGGAAGAATTTCTAAATACTAGAAATAGATAATATTTTCAAAATAACAAGAGAACCAAATTGCTTCTAGCTGCTTAATGATTATATTTAAAATTATACAGAAGGCAAACCAGCAATAGATATAAAAAACTTGAACAGAGTAAAAGACAAATCATACCCAATTACTATATAATAAATATAATGTTGAATGTCCCAGATATATTAAAAATCGACCATCTGTATTCTTAAGTGTGTATTGACAGTAAGTAAGCTAAGACAATGACTTTTATTTTTATAAAGTAAATAAATAAATAAAATAAAAGACATGTATCAGGGATTAAAATGGGCCTCAGCGTGCAAAGCATACACTCCAACTCATTGAATTTCTAGTCCTCAATATGGTTCATTAAGCTATATAACAATTGCTAGAGATTTCACTATCATATCTTAAACATACAATTTAATAAAGAGTAATGCTAAGTAGGCCACATTGCTTGGTTTTTAGTTTTGGGGCCATACCTGGTGGTCTTAAGGAAACTTTATGGGGTGCTGGGGATAAAACCCAGGTTGGCTGTGTTCATCTTACTGTTGGCAAGCATCTTACTGTTGTACTTTCTCTCCAGCACACATATTTCAGTAAACTGACTTACAGGATCAGGAAGAGGAGCATGTTTTGCATGTAAAAGCCCCAGGTTACACAGGACCCATAGGTGACATAGTATATTTCATGGTTCTCCCAAGCTAAGCCAATAGTAACCCACAGGTACTACTCAGAAGCAAAACAAAACAAAACAAAAAAAACTATTAGTTTGTGAAAAGAGAAATAATAAGATCCAACTCTTTCTACTTAACTAGCCTGAGGTTTTGCTGTTTATGAATACTGATAAAATGTATTGCAATGATGTTTACACTATGAATACTGAGAGTTTTATTTTTCACATAATAAACTTTATTAGACAGTGTTAACAGGAACACTTTATTTAAGTATTGGTATTTCTAGAAACATTAAAAAAACTAAGCAAATTAAACTTTAAATATTGAGATGGTACTCCATAGCAATATGCTGGTTGAAAAGGAAAAACACAACTCGGCAACCCTCAATGTAAAATAGAGGAATTTTTCCTTCACCAATTCAAGACAATTTTCAACTTGCCTTTAGCAAATAGCAGCTGCATGCTTTAATCTTTTTCCCCTTGAAAAAGGTTTGACATGTAAAATTAACTGGATACATAAACTGACTTCTTCATAGGGCAAAAGCTTCAGAGCAATGGCAAATACTTTGGATTCCCTTTAGTAACACATTCCCCAAATTGCGATTTAAACTGAAACTTCATCATATTTGAACTGACTTAATTTTATTAGTAATACTATTGGTGAGCTACTATTATAGGTATTTATGAAAACATAGCAATTCTTTTACTTGAAAATTTTCTATCCTTGAGAAAAAGAATATCTATTCTGAGCTCATTTCATCACACAAATGAGCTAATTCGATACAATTACAATTGGTTTAAATTTAACATTGATTTAAAAAAATGCTTGAAAAGTATTAGTCATTTTTTAAACATGTGCTTTTTCACTAGAGCTCAAAAATCAGATAATCAGATAAGCAATCAGATAAGAAAAAAAGCAGCACACACCTTTCTACAGAAGACTTACTACAGAAGTGAAGAACAAGCAATTAACATGGCAAAGTTAGCAACTTTGCATATCCCCAGCAATGAATATATGCCAAATTGCTTTGGTGAAAAATAAAATCAAACTATCACTTAAATATAACTATCAAAAACTAAGACAACTATTTTGCTTTATTTAAGAATTTTAGTGAAGGGGGCCGGAGAGATAGCACAACGGTAGAACATTTGTCTTTCAAGTAGCCACTCCAGGATGGACGGTGATTTGAATCCCAGCATCCCTTATGGTGCCCCGTGCCTGCCAGGAGAGATTTCTGAAATTTCAGAAGTAACCCTGAGAGCCGGTGAGTGTGACCCCAAAACCAACTAACCAACCAACCAAACAAAAGAATGTTAATGAAGAAAAGAAAGTAAAAATCACTGCAAACATCTCATGTTTCCTATATAATATTCCAGTATTCCAGTATATATTCTCTTTCAATACAAATGATTATTACATATTATATAAACCAAATACTGCCTGTTTCCTCTAATACTTTGAATAGAAATGTAAAAAAATGCAATCAATATGGGATGCCAGGATTCGAACCACCATCCTTCTGCATGCTATCTCTCCGGCCCCAAAAATCATTTTTTTTATTTAATATGGAATGCTTCACGAATTTGCAAGTTATCCTTGCGCAAGGGCCATGCTAATCTTCTCTGTATCGTTCCAATTTTAGTATATGTACTGCCGAAGCAAGCACTAATACTCTGAATAGAAATGTAAAAAAATGCAATCAGTTTTTTCATATTGTTCACAAATAAGATAGTAGAATCTACTTCTGACATTCTAATGGAATACTGAGGTTAAGAGTCATTTTTTTTTTTTTTTTTTTTTTTGGTTTTTCGATCACACCCAGCAGCACTCAGCGGTTACTCCTGGCTCTACGCTCAGAAATCGCTCCTGTGTGGCAGGCACAAGGGACCATATGGGATACCGGGATTTGAACCACAGTCATTTTTTAACCTAAAAAAATGACAATGTCATTTCTATATGTTATAGATCCCTTTATTTGGCTATAAAAGGAAAATATTTATGCTAAGAATATTTACCACAGGAGTGGGGGAAAAAAGAATATTTTACCATGAAAATATGTATGCCTTTTTCAAAAAATATTTTAAAGGGAGAGCTGAATTGGGAAAAATACTTGTGTTCTCTTTTTATTTATTTTTATTTTTTGGTTTTTGTGTCATACTCCGCAGCACTCGGGTTACTCCTGGCTCTATGCTTAGAAATCACTACTGGCAGGCTCAGGGGACCATATGGGATGCCGAGATTCGAACCACCTACCTTCTGCATGCAAAGCAAATGCCTTACATCCATGTTATCTCTCTGGCCCTTACTTGTGTTCTCTTAAGAACTGAAATGTTGAATGATAAATGGGTGTAGTAACTAACAATAAATAACATATTTAATTATGGCTAATACTTTAAGTACCTGATCTGATTTCTTACTAATTATCTTTTATTAACTTGTTAAATAATGGCATTTGTTAGGAACATTTCAGGAACAACTTCCATATACTCTTTTTTAAAAAAACATACCAATAATGAAATAGGATTTTAAGACAGTCATTTTCCCCCAAATTACTAGTGAACTTGATTTTTCCCATTTTAATTAATATTCCTATTTAATCTTATTAAAACTTACTCTGATCCAATATATTATATAAAATAATAATAAAGCATATTACTGAAAGATGCAGCAAAATGTATCATTTCCCTTGGAAAGTACGGAAGCTCCATCTAGAGGCGTCTCCCTACTATTGTCACTTGCAATATCAGTAATATCACCTA
>PVKC010016834.1:0-20555 GCA_004027635.1 Crocidura indochinensis
GGAAGGAAGGAAGGAAGGAAGGAAGGAAGGAAGGAAGGAAGGAAGGAAAGAAGGAAGGAAGGCAGGAAGGAAGGGAGGGAGGGAGGGAGGGGAAGGAAGCGAGGGAGGATGGAAGGAAGAAAAGGGGACGGAAGGAAGAAAGAAGGGAGGGAAGGGAGGGAGGAAGGAAGTGAGAGAAAGGAATAGAGGGAGAAAGGAAAGAAGGAGGGAGAAGGAGTGAGTGAGGGAGGAAAGAAGAGGAAAGAGGAGGGGAAGCAAAGAGGGAGGGAGGGAGGGAGAAGGAGAGGAAGAAAAGGGAGAGAGGGGAAGGAGAGAGGAGAGAAAGGAGAAAAGAGGGATGGAAAGGTGGGGAGGAAGGGAGGGAGGAAGGAAACTACAAAAGACATTTATGGGGCCCGGGAGATAGCATGGAGGTAAGGCAAACGCCTTTCATGCAAAAGGTCATCGGTTCGAATCCCGGTGCCCCAAATGGTCCCCCGTGCCTGGAGTAATTTCTGAGCATGGAGCCAGGAGTAACCCCTGAGCACTGCCGGGTGTGACCCAAAAACCAAAAAAAAAAAAAAAAAAAAAGACATTTATGAGGAGTTGAAATAGGGAATTAACATACCAGATTGAATTGCTTTTATTCATAGACATTTTTCCTTGTCTTTCACATTTCTCTTTAAAAACGATAACCATGATTACATTCATCTTTGCTCTTGAGAACCAGTAGGGATGATATTAGGTACTTGGGCTTTTATTTCTTCACTGTACACTCATTCTGGTACAGAGGCTCATGAGGACTATTACAGTAATAGAGCACGGAGGCCACCACTGTGTTTCCCTCTGTTTTCTACTTAGGGAATAGATGACTTTTCACCCCATCTTAGAAACAAATGATGTGCATGGAGATAAAGCATGTGATTTGCTGTGTCTTTATTCAGTTGGCTGATTAGGGCAAGCTGCTGGCCTTTTTTCTGTGTTAGCTGGTGTTTCTCTTACACCAAGCTGTAGTTTTGCACCTTGAACCCCTGTCAGCTGTTTCCTATGTACATGCTATTAGATGAGAAAGACCTGAAAAGAGGACTGAGAGATCCTCTTAAAATCACAACTTTAAAAAAAAGAAAAAGAAACAAAGAAACAGAATAACGCATGGAAGGTCCAAAGCTGTACCTCTGGACAAGGGACAAGGCTCATGAAGCTGAGAAAACTTTGAATCTTATACATTTTACTTAAAATAATTCAATTTCTGTTGGTGGTTAACTAGTCTAGGCACTTTTATTCAGATATTATCTAAGAGTTTGACACAACCAATATACTTCATGCTTTAGTAGATGACATAATTTCTTGGTTGTCTAACAATTACTCCCTTGGTCTTCTACTTGGGGGTCTTGTTTTTTTGATGTCTTTACAAGACTCAGTAGTATTTTACTAACAATGCCTCTTTTTGCTTCATATGTTAATGTGTACTTACAATTCACCAGTAATCATATTTACATTATCCCCAAGTCCATTATTTATAGTGAATTGTATATTATTCTTCAGTTTTATAGTTTGATTTTTGTGGTAATTATTTTCTTGCCTGACCAGTCATGATGTAAGAATTGTGCAAAGAACAGTTCACTGTAGAGTTAAAAAAAATAATCCTTGATATTAACAAAATTATCTTTTTAATTTTCTACATTGTCTAATTAGAGAATGTTTATTAAACATTTGGATGAAGCATTCATTAAAGTGTTAAAAAAGAAAAGGAACTGAAACAGTTTGCTTTCTTCCAGATCATCTAAGAAAAGAAATATAAAATTACTCCCTTTGGCATCTATGGATATTTGAATAGACAGCAAGGAAGAACTGTAACTTTTTTTTTTTTCAGCTAAATTATCCTAAGAACACTCTGCTCCAACATAGGAATGCCAGTGGAATAAGAGATGGTAACACAAGATGCACCAGGAGACTCGAGGTTTTGTGTGTTTGAAACTTATATTCTACCATAATGACTAAATTGTAGAGAAGCAAAACTAATGTGTGTGTGTGTGTGTGTGTGTGTGTGTGTGTGTGTGTGTGTGTGTGTGTTTAAATTTACCCAATGTTTTTTTGGTTCTGTCTTCTAGGAGTAGACAAACTTCTTTTGTTTTTGCGTGTTTGTTTGTTTGCTTGCTTGCTTACTTGTTTATTTTGAAAAGTTCAGGCTTGGATTTTATAAAGCAATACAAAACAAGGACAAGTAAAATGTTATTCTGCACTAAGAAAAACTGTTTACTCAAAATAGAAAATCCAAAGGTTTATGAAGGTATAAAGTAGAATGCAGTGGATTTCTTTTCACTTAATTTATATAACGAGGTAGGATTTCTTTTTTCGTTCACTATAAGTAAAATTGAAGTACATATAGTGATTATTATCTACTGAATACTACATGAACTCTTGGTATTAAAAAATTGATCTAAAATGTTTTTATTTTAATTCAAGAACAAGTATGCTGTGTTCTTATTTATGACCAGGGATGGGGGAGAATGTGATTGTGTATTCTGGCTTATGTTTCTCCAGATTTTTTAATTATAGCCATGGTAACTAGTGAAGGAAATTTATATTGGAAGATTATTTTCTGTACAGGATTCTAATCATCACTTTAAGGTTAATTTCAATACCTATTGTCTACTTTTGATTATGCTATGTATGCATATATGTCAGTGACTTTAAGTGGCAGGAAATAGGGGAGTGGATTCACAATAAATTTTGAAACAGATGCCTATACAATACTATACTATTTTCTAGTTCCATATCTGTTCCTAGAGAAAGACTTGGGTAAGTAACAATGAGACTAGTCAAATTCAAATGTTTTATAGTATTTTTTCTATAATTAACTTTAAAACGTACTCCGAAAGAAAATTATAAATTGTAAGCCATAGCTTTAATGTGTGTAATTATCATAAAAGAGAAGAATGTGTATATATGCTGTGTGCACGCACGCACACACACACACACACACACACACCACATAGGAAAAGAAAATCTAGATTTCAGAATCAGAGATGTGGGTGTTCAGTATCAAACAGAAATGGGGGTGTTGTGCAACCAACAAAACACGGTTGTGCAATAATTAAAGAATTTTTAAACTGAAGATTAAATTGGAATGTTGTTATAAACATAAGGGAGATGGCCAACATTTTTCTTTGTATCAAAGGAAAACTCATTTCTAAAAATAAGTACCCTTTTTTGTGATGACCCTTTAAAATAGTTTTAAGTAATTCTGCTCACAGAGGAGCATTTGGGTCTGCAGCACTTTGCTCTAAGTGGTTTGCTCTTTGATCCTGTAGCCTTTAATCAGGTGTGTAAGAAGCAGAGCACATCCGAATGGCAGTAGTGTCTAAAAGTGAACAGAATGGATCTAAACCTTTGTGGAAAGTTAAAAACTAATGCTATGTCATTTCCCATTTCTGAGCTTTATTTTTATCAAATCAAGACAAATATGTCCTTAAATTATCAAAGTAAAAATCACTGTGATGAAAACAAAACAAGAGCGTGTTTTTGCTGCCCTTATGTTTCATTTCACCTTCCCAGAAATCAGAATTAAGTCAAAGAATTGAGAACACTACCTAGTCTTTTAAGTGTTGATATTGACACTTTGTGTTCAATTCCTTTATAATGTGAGATTGATTTAGTATAATCTAAATGCTCCACTTGTCTTTACTAATAGATATTGGATATTGCCCTCAGCGATGCAATAATCAAGGCATTGCAAAAAAAAAAATAGAGCATTAGGCTTACACTCTTTATTTCACCTCTCAACCTTATGCCAATTTTTCTTATGAGTTATTGGCATTAACTCTCATGCCAATATTAGGTGCCAGACTTCATCTCCCCCCCTGCTTTATTGCTCCCTTGTCTAAACACCTGCCCACATCTCCCCCAGCATACATACATACATACATAAAAACAATGTTTAAGAACTAGGTATGAATCCTTTGCCAAATATATGTTGAGTGTATCTTTTTTTTTTTATAAAAAAGGCATTTCATTTTCAGTGGCTTATTCAGTTTACTATTATTACTACTCATTCTACTGAGAAGGAAGCAGTTAAGCTCAAGGATTTTAACTCCAATGGTCTGATTCGAGAACCTATGCTCTTAAAGTATATTGCCCCTCTCCCACTTTAAAAAATAATTAATTTAGTAAAGTGTGTCCTTAATTTTGATTTTTCTGAGTGTTTGAGTTAAATTGAAGAACACCCTTTAATAGAACACCCTGAAAATTCGCCCTTTAAAAAGACAAAGAAGACTTTCCTAATTAATAGTACTAGGAAATATATAGAGAAATAAATCTTTTTGTTGACTTTTCATCTTTTATTGCTGTGAGTTAATAAGGTTATTTTCACCCATTGTCCAAAAAGGGGAAATGTATGAAGAGAAGGGCATCTGAATGGAAGAGTCATCATCATAACCTATGAGAAATAGTGAAAATCTAGAGATATTCAGCCTTGAGAAGACCCAGGGGGAATGAAAACTTTTCAAGTATTTGAAGGGCTCGTATGCATATGAAAAAAGAATTATGTATACTCTGTGAGGCCCAAGAGGATAAATTAGAATTTGTTGGAAGCAATGTGAATGGTAGTTTCTATCAGAACTGTCTCATCATGGCAAGTCACGTTCACAAATCTAATAGCAAGATCTTTATAGTCAATAGCACTTCAAAATTTCTATTCATTTTGTAGTTCAGAAACCTCACATTTTTACAGGAAGAAAAAATAATCTTACATTTTTTTGTAGGAAACCTTCCGAGATGTTCAGTTGGCTTATCAGACTAGACTGATTTTTAAATACAAAGTCAGATTGTAAACTATATTTAAAATTTTCGTTTCCATGGGGGCAGGACATTTCCCTTGTACGTGGCCAAACGGGTTCGATCCTGGGCATCCATTTGGTTCTCAGTCTGCCAGAAGTGATTTTTTTGGGGGGGTCACACCCGGCAGTGCTCAGGGGTTACTCCTGGCTCCATGCTCAGAAATTGCTCCTGGCAGGCACGGGGGACCATATGGGGCACCGGGATTCGAACCGATGACCTTTTGCATGAAAGGCAAACGCCTTACCTCCATGCTATCTCCCGGACCCCCAGAAGTGATTCTTGAGCACAGAGCCTGGAGTACTCCTGAATGCCACTGAGTGTAGCTCAAAAATTAAATATATATGTATATATATTTTCCATAAACCAGAAAACTATCCAAAACCTCACCATCCAAGCACAAAATTGGATATATGAATAGCATCTATTTTTATGATTATAAAATTAAAACACACATCTCAATCCTGTACTGGCTCTCAGGCTTCAGAGGAACTTTTTATACCTCATACATTAAAACTGCCCCTTTCATTTACTGTTTTTCTTTCAATGTATGTAATTTTACTTTTCAGAAGTTTTAGCTTGTAATAATACTTCTTTTTGCAATTTCCATTGCTGTTACTCTTTTAAAAAGTCCTTCACATCAGTTTCCTCACAGATACCTGGAATCAGTCCTATTTCATTCAGAGAAGCAGAATCACAAATGTAATCCTCCCCCAACACCCCCCCCACACACACACACACATACACAGATTTGGACTAATGCCATTGTCAAAAGCTGCTAGCCTTTGTGCCTGATGATAGATCTTGGTGTCCAGGAAAGAGAACATAGGGGTAACTGAAAAGAACAAAGACAGGGTGAAAGGAAATTCAAGCATGAAATGGGCTTAGGGTGAGTCCAGGGCTTCCTCTTGTCCCTGCCTTGGTGGTTTAGTCTGGTACCTGAGGGTCAAACTGGCACCTCGCTCAGTAGTCAGAACAGGTCTTGGAGGGTTCAAAGCTAGGCAGAGCTTAGCAGGTCTGTCAGCTGCCCCTTATCATGGGAGGACAGTGTGTACAAGGTATTAAATATCTGCTGCTTCATTGCCAGTCTCCAACTCTCCCATTTCTCTTTTTTTGTTTGTTTGTTTGTTTTTGGGTCACATCTGACAATGCTCAGGGGTTCCTCCTGGCTCTACACTCAGAAATCGCTCCTGGTTTGGAGACCATATGGGATGCCAGGATTCGAACCACCATCCTTCTGCATACAAAGCAAATACCCTACCTCCATGCTATCTCTTCGGCCTTCTCCCATATCTCTTATCCACCCTTAGGAGACATAGCAAGAAAAGTTGACACGTTACAAAGCTCCCACACACCTGTGTCTTATATAGTTTTATTAAATCAACTTGGGAAGAAATTATATATTTTGTCAAATTAGTCTGTCAGAAACATGGTATGTTTCTACATTTAAATCTAATTTTATGTAAGGAAGGAGCTATAATTTTGTCATATGAGCCCTATATAATTACTATTAGAACTATTTTGTTTCTAGAACAACTGGAATCATTCTTTCCATTATTTTTAGCTAAGCAGAAAGTTACTACTTTACTCTAGCTTCTATTCCACTGCTTTGCTTAAAATCTTTTAATTTTAGAACTTTGTAAAGTTGATTTTCACCAGTGTTTTTGCATATAATTGCATTACCTGAACACAATAACAGCAAGTCCTTTCTGACTCAGTTTGTTGCCTCTAATTTAGAAATTACTCATAGATACATTGTTAATAGTGATAACAGAAAGGACAACCTTCAATTTTTTATTTCACCATATACATTTATAATCTTGAACAATAATTTCTTTTTTGGGAGGGAAGTCACACCCAGCAGCTCTCAGTCATTACTCCTGGCTCTCTGCTCAGATGTTGTTCCTGGCAGGCATGGGCGACCATATGGGATGCCAGTAATGGAACCCAGTTTCCTTCCAGGTTGGAAGTGTGCAAGGCAAATGCCCTACTGCTGTGCTATTGCTCCAGCCTCCAACATTAATTTCTATCTGTGCGAATTTGTATGGAAAATCTGGAATCAAGGGACTAGGAAAGAGTACAGTGGTTAGGGTGTATGCTTAGTATTGATATGTATTTGACCATATGATCCCCCAAGTATAGCTGGGTGCAGCTCTGAAGACCCCTAGCACCATGGAATTGGCCAAGAAATCTCTGGAACTGCAGAAGCTGAGCAACATCACAATCCAGAGCCGTTGTATTGAACTACAGGTTTGGTTTGTGGAGAATCTCTGGCAGGACCACTGACCTGACTGCCACTTAGAAGCCCCAGCCCTCAGAAAAAAAAGGAATCATGAATCCAATCACAAAAGGAATTCCATTTGCATATATTGACATACAGGCTAGACTACATTAAATTTCTTTAAAGTGAGTTATCTTTATTCTTGGAATAAATCCTGCTTTGTCCTGGTGAAAATTTATTTTTTTTGGAGCACTATTGAAATAATTTGTTATTTTGAAAATCTTTATTTCTAAGTGAAATTGGGCCAGTTCCTTATCTGGTCTATTTCAGAGTTATGCTAATTTCATAAAATTAATTCAATTGTTTTACTTACAAACTCTGCTGGTTTGCAGAGTCTGAGAACTATCTAATCTTTGGAAATATGAGTGTGCTTGCCAGGTAAACTGGTGCCAAATATTCCTGTGTTTCTTTTTTTTTTTTTAATTTCACTTTTAATTTGAGGTAAAAACATTTACATCATAAAGTGCACAAACCTAAAATGTATGGAAAAGCTCATGGAAATTTGCACATGTGTGCTAGCACACCCACATACACACACAGGCATGCACGTGCCCATAACCACAATCCAAATCTAGATTTAAATCATTTCCCACATCTCAGTAAAACCCTTCTACAGGTAATCACTGTTTATACTGAAGGTAGAATTGTTTTCCTTGTTTTAATGAGTATTTTATGAGTATTTTCAATGAGCACTTGCCCTTTTGGGCAATTGTATTGGTAAGCTAATACTGCTATCACCAAATAGCACAAACAGTCACTTAAACAACAGCAATGTTTTCTTACAATTAATTGGAAGACAAAAAGTCCAAGTTTCTGCCATATATACCTTCTTTCTGTCATTTATGTTTATCATCCCTTGTATTAAATTTTTTAACTTAATTTTTAATTTAAACATTAAATTACAAAGTTGTTCATAATACAGTTGTTTTCAAGCAGTCACTGTTCCAACATCTATTCCACCACCAGTGTGACTTCTCTCCACCAAAGTTGTCAATTTTCTACTGACCACCCACCAAAATCTTTCCCCATTAGCAGGCACGAGCATATTTACTTCATATTGCTAGTTACTAAAAATGGTGAATGGAATTATCATAAATAGATTGATTAAAGATAATTTGTAATCATTGTTATATCTCACAATGGTATGACTAACATCTTGTCTGAAGATTTACTGAGCTGGTTGGTGTTAATTGAGTTATTATTCTGTGTTATTGTTTTCACTCATAGAGGTTGGTAAACTACTCAACTTTCCCATGAAATTTATTGTGTTCTGACCAAGTTGACTATGAGTACTATAAGATTTGAGGTGCTGAAGTTGCAGGAACTCAGAGTTTTGTTGGCTTGACAGATTACTGAGGTTCAGTTGGGGAGCTGGGCTGTTGCTATCTACTCTGGAGCATGTAGGGTATGGGTAAAAGCTGCTGGGGTTCTGGCACGGAGGGAGATCTGTTCATTCCCATTCTAAGGACCCAGAGTTTTCATCCCAAAGACCATCTACCTGAAGTGATTCAATGGCTTGGCATCTTTTCAAGATTAATTGTGAAGCTGTACCATTGACATGCCAGAGGATGTTCCATCCCTTGCTTTTCTTTCAAATATTCACCATCCGTGTATGCACTACAGTGCTAGGTCAGACCTCTTGTGAAATTTACATGAATGAATCATACTGGATATATTTGTTCATGGCTCATTTACTTTGGTGTTCAACAGTGTGTTTTTGAGATTTGTCTGCATCATGTTTCTCAAAGTGAGTGATTCCTTCCTTCCCAGGATGCTGGAACACTTAGGGTGGGGTGACTGATGAGGCTACAGATGCAATTAGGCACTTAGGGGACACTTCCTTTTTCTTTTTCTTTTTTGCTTTAAGCAAGAAAGATTTCGAGGGGTGGCCACTGAGTAATTTTTTTTTTCTGAAAGGGGGTGATAGGCTAAATAAATTTGAAAGTTTGGGAACTTTTGGAACTCTGGAGCTATCATTCTGTATCATGAACCTTTGTATATATATGTATATATATATTTCATTGTTTATTTATCCATTTCAATAATGGTGAACAGTTCCAGGGCTTTACTATTATGTACAATGCCTTTGTCTCTAAATTTTTATATGTCTTCTTGTGCATGCATGATGAAAAAAATTCTAAAGGTATGGATTGCAGAACATCTGTTAATAGTCTATATATGTTAACATTTACTCTATATGTTCACTATATATGTTCACATTACTATCAAAAATTTTCCCAAGTGATTTTTATCTATTTTTAATTCTACCAGCACTAAAAGAAACTTCCATTTATTCTATATTCTCATTAGCACTTGACTTTATATTAGACATTTAATATTAGGCCTGTCTGGTAGGAGTAAATATAAATTATATTGAATACCTTTTGATCTTTGCCCTACCCCTTTCTTACTTTAGGGGCTATAGACTCCCAGTGGTAATTATATATATATATATATATGTATGTATATATATAAAGATGTTGATATAAATAAATATATTTAAAATTCACGGAACACATGTTTAGGTAACTTTATAACATTTATTTTGTGTTGTCTTTTGTTTCTTTCTCCTTTTTTCTAATATTTTGTATTAATCTTAATAGCTGCCATATTATCAGGTAATGAACTTTTTAATCCAAGAATCATTTAAAAATTTTAACATACATCTTACATTATGAAGTTCTAAATTTAGTAAAATTCTTTAATCCTCTCCTGAACAATCTTACTATAGTCGGTTCTAATCACTTGATTCCCAATTATACCCCATTATTGTCTGTATTTAATTCTAACTTATCCATATGGCAAATTCATATGAATAAGTTTAGTAGTATTATTGACTCATATTATCAGTTTCTGAATTTATTCATAAGAACCCATCTGTACTTTAAAGTTTTATATCACATATCCATCCCATTAGCTTGAAGAATTCATTTTGAAATTTTTTATGATATTTTATTGGTAAAAAACTGACTGACTTTCTTTCCTGAAGACATGCTTTATTTCATCTTCACGTCTGCTCACATTTTATTATAGCCTTTCTGGATATACAATTCTGATAAAAAGAAATTCTACCTTTATCGTAGCAAAACTGATCAGACCTATCATTACTTAGATTGCTAGTTTCCACTGTTGCTATTGAGAAGTTTGACAGTAGATTGTTGTTTTTGAGCCACATCTGACAGTTCTCAGAGCTTACTGCACTGAGTGATTACTCCTGGCAGAGCTCAGGGGACCATGTATGTTGAATGTAGGTCAAGTCCAGGGCAGTCATGTGCAAGACAAGCAAGCATCCTACCACTTAGACTATCTTTCTGTTTTCATCTTTCATTTTTTCAGTCCTCATGAGTTGTTTGTAAGTTGTTATTTGTTTTTTCATTTCATTTCTTTCTATGCTATGACCTTCTATTCATTGCTTTGTCTCTTTCTAAAGTGTGATTTCAATTTCTTACTTTTTCTGATATTTTGAACTCATTTTACTTACCATATAAGTAAATGAAACTGTGAGAATGTATGAAACTGCCTCAAGAAATTATCTGCCTCTCAAGAACTCCAACATTCAATAAGTGGAGAAGGGAACATGTTATCTTTATGGTTTCTTGAACTGAATTATTTTTTTTTTTATTTTATGGGGCTGGAGCGATAGCACAGTAGTAATGTGTTTGCCTTGCATACGGCTAACACAGGATAGACCCTGGTCCCATACAGTCCCCTGTGCCTGTCAGGAGAGACTTTTGAGTGCAGAGCCAGGAGTAACTCCTGAGTGCTGCTGGGTATGACACCCCAAAAATAAAAAATATTTTATTTGTTTTTAAAAAAGTAGGTAGAAGTTATAAGTTCCCCATTGTGCAAAAGCTTCTCTTGATTATATTCCATTAATTCAATAGAAAAATATATTTAATTTGGAAGGTCATGAGGTTGTTTGTTTGTTTTTTGGTTTCTGGGCCATACCCGGCAGCGCTCAGAGGTTACTCCTGGCTCTGCGCTAAGAAATTGCTCCTGGCAGGCTCGGGGGACCATATGGGCTGCCTGGACTCAAACCAATGTCCATCCTGGGTCCGCCGCTTGCAAGGCAAACGCCCTACCACAGTGCTATCCCTTCAGCCCCAGGTCATGAGTTTTTGTTTTTGTTTATTGTTGTTTGTTTGTTTGTTTTTGGGCCACACCCGGCAGTGCTCAGGAATTACTCCTGGCTGTCTGCTCAGAAATAGCTCCTGGCAGGCACGGGGGACCATATGGGACACCCGGATTCGAACCAACCATCTTTTGGTCCTAGATCGGCTGCTTGCAAGGCAAACACCACTGTGCTATCTCTCCAGGTCTGGGTCATGAGTTTTTTAAACTTTCATTGTTCATATATAAATTTACTGCCTTACAATTTAGAAATCTGTCTGTTGTAATTTAGTTTTACAGAGCTTATGCTTTTGACCTAGCTGAAGTCAAAGTCATATATTAATTTCACTTTAAGTTATGTGAAGTGCTTGTAGGTACATAGTTTATTTAATTATTAGCCCTTTAAAAGTGCTATGTTCCTATTTGTTTTTATATACCTTATATAATAGAGGTTTTGGTGACATGTTGAAATTTTCTATCTTAAATGTATTTCTAAATATATCAATATATTTTATTGATTCTCTTAATATTTTTGATGCTGTGTAATTTGATGCAGAGACTTTTATACAGTTATTACTGGTTTTTATAATGAATTATATATGATTATACACAAGTGTGTCTCTTTAACCTCCACTTAGTGCTTTCTTCCTTCACTTTATTTTGTTTCCCTAATGGCAGGTTTATCACTTTAAAACTCATCTATAATTTTTAGTTGCTTTCTTGTCTAATGAATTTTACTTTTATTTTTACTGAAACTAGCAGAATTCATATTTAAATTATGCTGTCAGTTTATGTATATTTTATGCAGTTACACGTGTACCAAATATCTTATTTTTCTTATCTGCTTTTAATTTACTGTTTCACCAAACAGCTTTTCTTGTCAAAAACTTTTTGCAATAATAGTGAATAATGTTGGCATAGCCTAACTTTCTCTTGTTATTAGGATCGTTCTTTTTGTTTTTTTGTTTTTTTTTTTTTGAAATTTATTTAAGGAATATTTCAATGAATGCCACTGTGTTTTGATTTAGGGTAAATTCTCAGAAGTAGAATTAATGAGTCAAAGCATACAAACATTTATAATAAAGCTTTTGATAGATAATTCCAGTTTTATTAAATTTTTTCTTCTAATAGAAGCTGAGTCTGAATTTAAATAAATATACTAGAGTTTATACCTTTCAAAATACCCTCCCTCTTAAAGTGCATAGTCTGCACAGATAAGTGATTATGTAACATGCTAAAAATTCTAAACTGCCTTCATAGCCTAAAGCATAATTTTTAAAGTAGTTTTCTTATTGCAGCTTTATTTTTGAGGGTAGATTTATCTTTTTTTTTTTTTTCAAAACAAAACTGTTCCCAATTTATGTTGCAATACTTGGGAGAAAGTATAGGAGAAAGATTACTAAGCCTTATGAAGAAGATTGGTTGTATGAACATTGAGTAGAAATAAAAATGATCAGACTTCAACACCAAAACCAAATCCAACGACAACAGAATCCAGTCTACAACAAGCTAGACACAGAAGGGACCACTTATACTAGCAACCCAGGGGCAAAGAAGGGGAATATGGGATGCATGCTGGGAACAGGGGTGGAGAGAAGACAATTGGTGGTGGGAATACCTCTGACTCAATGTCACTATGTACCTAAAATATTACTGTGAAAGATTTGTAATCCACTTTTGTCAAATCAAAATTATTTAAAAAATAATAAAGTTATTTTATTGAAGGAATAGCATATACTTTTTAAATGTGCATTAAAATTCAACATGTAGATATACAACAATAAATTCATGACTGAAGATCCAGTTCTGTCATTTAGCATACATTCATGAATTTCTTAATGTATCTTCCTGGATAAGATAGGGTTTTGATTCAGATCTGTCTGATTTATACTTAACAGACATGAATTTATTTTTTATACATTACACATTTGATTTGTCTGCTTGTTTGTTTGTTTTTGGGCCACACCCAGCAGTGCTCAGGAGTTATTCCTGGCTATCTGCTCAGAAATAACTCCTGGCAGGCACGGAGGACCATATGGGACGCCGGGATTCGAACCAACCACCTTAGGTCCTGGATCGGCTGCTTGCAAGGCAAACGCTGTTAAGCTATCTCTCCAGCCCCACATGAATTAATTTTTTTCAGTTATACTCTTTTGTTTGTTTGTTTGCTTTTGTTTTTTGTTTTTGTTTGTTTGTTTGTTTGTTTTTTGGTTTTGGGCCAGCTCAGGGCTTACTCCTGGCTGTCTGCTCAGAAATAGCTAGCTCCTGGCAGGCATGGGGGGGCCATATGGGACACCGGGATTCCAACCAACCACCTTTGGTCCTGGAACGGCTGCTTGCAAGGCAAACACCGCTGTGCTATCTCTTAGGGTCCCAGTTATACTCTTTTAAGCAATAAGTAATATATCTTTAAAAGCTTCATCTTGCTACTTGATAGTCATTTGATAGTGCTTGTATACTCCATCTTATAAAACAACAGAGAAATATCTATATTTCCTATTATACACTCAATGTCAATGAGTACAAACTCTAACGATTGTTTGATTTTATACTGATATCGCTAGAATATATGATTAAATGTTCATAGTATGCTAGAGATGGATATTTTAGGAGAACATATAAGTGTTTGAGGGATGTTTTAAGCATGATAAAAAATAGAAAATTTAGCCTAGTTTAGAGGATATTAAGGTAAATTTCTATTTGTGAAAAATGTCTTCTTTGAAATAAAAAAGGAAGTTAGTAAATCCTAGGGAGTCATTCATCCAACCACCTTAATTTTATTAAATCAAAATTTAGTAATTACTTAAAATATAGATTAATTTGATGCATAAATTGTGCTCCTGTATGACCCAGCAATACTGCTTCTGGAAATATTCTCCAGAGACCCAAAAGCGCAATGTAGAAAAAAGCATCTGTAACTCCTATGTTCATTGAAAAACTATTCACAATAGCCAGAAGCTGGAAATAACTCAAGTGTCCAAGAACAGATGGGAAGATAAAGAAATAGTGGTATATCAACATACAATGAAATATTACATAGCTATTAAGAAAATGAAGTTATGGGGCCGGGCGGTGGCGCTGGAAGTAAGGTGCCTGACTTGCCTGCACTAACCTAGGACGGACTGCGGTTCGATCCCCCGGTTCCCCATTTGGTCCCCCGTGCTTACCAGGAGCGACTTCTGAGCAAATAGCCAGGAGTAACCCCTGAGTGTCACCGGGTGTGGTCCAAAAACCAAAAAAAAAAAAAAAAAGAAAAAAAAGAAATAAAAGAAAATGAAGTCATATAATTTGCTTATACATGGATGGATATGGAACGTATTATTATCTTGAGCAAAGTGAGTTAGAGAAGGATAGACAGTAATTGTTATTTTATTTGTGTGATATTAAAATAAATGAGAGCTGCATCAGAATTTTTAATACAATTAATTTTAATTAAAATTACCATGAAATATAGTTATAAAGTTGTTCATGACTGAGTTTGGTAATAATACCCAGAGGCAATAGAGATGATGGCAGTAAGACTGATTCATGGTAGTAAGCTTGCCAAAAAGAGCAGAGGCATATAGTTAGGGCAGATAAGGGAACAATGATAATTGGAAGTTATCACACTGGACAAGAACTGGGTGCTGAAAGAGGTAAAGTGATATGCATGATATCCTTCAGTAACAGTATTGCAAACCACAATGTCTAAAAGGAAAAAAAGAGATAGAAATAGAAAGAAGAAAAATGTCTGCTACAGAGACAGGCAGAGAGAGGGCAGGGGGAGAGCACAAGGGAAATCTGGACATTGGTGGCAGGAAATGTGCACTGGTGAAGAGATGTGTGTTGGACATTGTATAATTGAAACTCAGTAATGAACAACTTTATAACTGTATTTCAAGGTAATTTAATTAAAATTAATTTTATTAAAAAATTGTGATGCAGTGTGATGATATAAGGGTTAGCGTGTCTGCCTTGAATGGGCAAATCAATCTCTGGCACTGCATATGCTTTCCTAACAGCTGCCAGGGAATGACCTCTGGGCACAAAGTCAGAAGTAGTACCTGAGTACAGCTGGATGTGATCCAACATACAGATTAATTTTTCTGGGGCCGGGCGGTGGCGCTGGAGGTAAGGTGCCTGCCTCGCCTGTGTTAACCTAGGACAGACCGCAGTTCGATCCCGGTTCCCCATATGGTCCCCCGTGCCTGCCAGGAGCGACTTCTGAGCGAATAGCCAGGAGTAACCCCTGAGCATCACTGTGTGTGGCCCCCCCAAAAAAAACAAAAAAAAAACAAAACAAACAAAAAAAAAACAAAAACAGATTAATTTTTCTGAATTCAGAGTAGTAACAGAATTGTGTTATACCTTATAAAATTATATTGGTCCTGGACTAAAGAAAGAACAGTCTTAAACTTTGCAACCACCAGAAAGTAAATGGGCATTAGACATAACTCATTTTACTTGGCTCTTATCAGAGGTCAAGAAACATCTGAATTGTAATAACAGATACTTAAACTTCTCTTGAGTCCTATTTTGTTCTTGTCAGCATGTGTCTTTCAATTTTAAAGGAACATATTGAACATATGATATCATCTGCTGAAATTCCCAATTTTATTTTTAATTTAGGATCATATGAACTATAGGAATTTCTCTGACTATTCGGACTACATAATATTTGGGCAAGATGAATATCCACCATTTATTCATCTGAAATGGTTGTGTTTTTCTCAAATGAAGTTTGTTCTAATTATGAAAAGAATTATAAGTTAACATAGTAAAAGTTTGTTTTTTGTTTCTTGGTTTGTTTATTTTGTCATGAGCCATTCATCGTGGCTCTAATTCCATTTATTAAGTAAGATTTCAGGTAGTAATGCTTTGCCAATGTTGCAGACCCAAGTTCAATTTCTGGCAATCTATAATACTCCCCCAGTCACCTCCATATAGATCCAGGAGTACACCCTGCGCACCACTAAGTATGGCCCAAAACAAAGCAAAAAAAGTCAAGTTTCCTCTTTTCTTTTAGCTGATTGTGTTTCATTGGATTATACACACCACGACTTTATCCATTTGTTAATTGGCACTTTGTTTCCATGTCTTTGTTATTTTAACGAAAATTACCACAAATATATATGTATAAATATTTTTACGTTAGTGTTTTTTGTATTTTTGGACAGATCTAGAAGTACAGACCATTTTTCATAGAGTCTTTGATGAATGAATTCACATTTCCGCCAACAGTAGGATGAGGATTCCTTTGTTTCCACACCCCCACTAGCACTTGTTACTTTTTGAAATACGCCTTTCTCACAGATGTGAAGTGATAATCTCATTGCCATTTTGATTTACACTTCCCTGATAATGAATGATAATGAACATTTTTTCATGTGCCATATTGGCCATCTTTGGTGTGAAGTGTCTGTTCAGAGATTCCGTTTCTTAAATTTTTTTTTGCTTTTGTTGAGTTTTGTAAATTGTTTTAAATCGATGTAGACATTAGCTAGATAGATGGCACATAACTGTTTTCTCCAAGTAGATTCAATTCCTTTCTTATTTTATTCATAGTCTTCTTCACTGCCTGAAAACCTTTCAGCTTGACAAATTCCTATGTGCTCATGCTTGCTTTTATTTCCACTGCTAGTAGAGATAAATCCCTGAAGATATTCATAAAAGCAGTTACATACTGTCTTGCCTGTATTTTTTAGTGTACTTTGATTCTCTTTAAGTCAAGTTTTGTGCAGGATGAAAGATATTATCCAAGAATTCTTAGTGCTGTTTACTAAAGATAATTTTTGTACCTATTTCAGTGCTCTTGGCTCTTTTTATCATAAATTAATTCTACATGTTTGTGAGATTTATTTCTATCATAGCAATTCTATTTCATTGATGTGTGCCTAATTATATTCCAGTATCACAGTGTTTGGATTACTATAACTATGTAGTATAGTTTGAAGTCAGGAAATCCACTTTATTGACTTTATTTACCATTACATATTAAAACAGAACAATAAAGAAAAAATAAGATTCAACAAAAAAATCATCGGTACCAAATAACTGGTGAAATTCATAGAACATATTTGAGTTCAAATGCCAGCCTGCCACTTATTAGTTATTTGGGCAAGTTAATTAACTTACATAAGCATCAGTTTTCTTTTTGAATTGGAAATATGCTACCCAAAATAATTAATTATTGTCAAAAATAACAAATCCATTTAAAGAGTTGAATTCACTAGTTGACACAGTAATGATAATAATTAATAGTTGTAACTGTTAATGTTATTATTGTGATTATATCTTTTTAAAACCTACATAATAACTGAATTTATTATATTTGGTTTTCTATTACCTGTTCTATCTTAACACCTACTTGCTTTAAGACTTTAAGAGTGCTGCATAATTCTCTAGTTTTAGTTTTATATTCTACAAAATGAGAATATGAATGGCAAAATCTGTTATGCGATTTTGTAAGGATTTAGTAAGTTAATACTTCTAAACTCTTAGAAGCTCCTGGTTCTAGAAAAATAAAATAACTGTTAACTATTACCACTGCCTTTTTTGTTTTGTTTTGTTTTGTTTTTGGGTCACACCCGGCAGTGCTCAGGGGTTACTCCTGTCTCCATGCTCAGAAATTGCTCCTGGCAGGCACGGGGACCATATGGAGCACCGGGATTCGAACCAATGACCTTTTGCATGAAAGGCAAACGCCTTACCTCCATGCTATTTCCAGGGCCCACACCACTGCCTTTTATACTGCTACCACTATCACTACGATTATTATAAATCCAGAATTAATGTATGCTGATGAGCATTATTACAAGTTCAGTAGTAATGGTGCAGATTCAGTGCTATATTGAATAATTAATTGTTTTGTACCAATTCTTGATGCCTAGCACTAAGCACTTAACATATTTGAGTATGCTTTATATGTTGTTTTCATAAATAGCATTCCAGAAAAAGAAGATAGAATCAGGCAAAGCCAAGAATGGGTCAGAATATCAGTAAGTCCTACTAGAGAATATTATTTGTTGTGGAGTGGCAGGAATGAAAAGAAATCAGCTGCACTTCTTCTTGAGTACTAAATGCTGTCATTGGTTGTCTTTTCCCCCTAAGTCAGCCTAACATTTTCACTCTCCTCAATATATAGAAACAAATAATAGGAATCATCAAGCAGAGTCAAGAGATCATGAGGGAGGGTATTGAAACCTGCAGGAGGAATGTTACCTCTGACACCTAGTTAACTGGGCTGGGGTATCAGGCTCAAGGCAAAGGGAGGTGTTGATAGCTGGGAGTTGTCTATCGATATTCAGAGCTGCCTCATCACAATTGAGGCCCTTATTCCCTTTGACAAATGACACCCCACAGAAAGGGGCAATGGAATTTGTTCTGCTATCAAGGGTATGACTGAAGTAGAGTCTGGTTAGTCCTCAGTGGGGAAATGGAAGAGATCAAATGAGGATAAACCAAAGGAATGTACTTCTACTAGGAAGATCAGAAAGAGATATAGGCTGATACAGGGCAAGTTTAGAGATTTGGAGTTTATCTCCTATGTCCAAAAACTGCCCTAGACATTCCATTATTCACTGCTTTTTATACTTTTAATTCCGCTGTCGAGAAAATAGATGCAAGCTGAGAAGGGGAAACTCAAAATCAATATGTTTAATATTCTATTTGAAGCCCTTTAGCAACAAAGTAAAGATTTATTCTGAGCCCCTTGTCTCCCTTTAATGGCTAAACAGTTAAAAGCTGCATATTTGGCAATATTCTATATTTTGGGTGTTCAATAAAGTCTAATTCTCTCTCACTCTCGCTCTTCCTAACCTCCCTTTTGAAATTATTAAAAGCAAGATAAGATAAAGGTTTAGGTCTAAATAAAGGAAGACAATAGCAGGCAAAAATTTCCTTGTTATAATAATTCTATTGTATTTCTGCAACCATAGCACTTTTACATAATTTCTTACCACCTAGCAAAATTGATATGTTTCTAGATCACAAAAATGAGGCGTTTTGAACAAGAACATAAACTGAAGCTAGTTGACATTGTTTTTTTATGGTTTTTGGGTCACACCCGGCAGCGCTCAGGGGTTACTCCTGGCTCTATGCTCAGAAATAGCCCCTGGCAGGCACAGGGGACCATAAGGGATGCTGGAATTTAACCACAGTCCTTCTGCATGAAAGGCAAACACCTTACCTCCATGCTATCTCTCCGTTTCCTAGTTGACATTTTAAAGTCAATTAGTCTGTCTGAAAACAAAACAAAAGGAATATTCAAGGGCTTGCTCATATCTTCCAAAGAAGAAAGAGAGATTTTTAAAAAGAACCTTTATAAAGCTGATCGGAGGTGGGGCAGAGAAGTGTCCAGAGACATTGAAATATCTAGAGAATTTTGTCAAGTAAAGAAAGCCTAAGAGGTGGGACTGTTTACTAACAAGAACAATATAGTTGCCTTTTCCTAACAGAAAGAAAAGAGTCATTGAAAAAAATGGGAGAAAATAATAATGTGTTCCCCCAAATTGGAAATACTTGGGCAAAGCTTCGGTAGGAAAGAGATTCCATATGGATTCTAAACTGCAGCTCTTCTGAAAAATTCCAGTGTTGGAGTATAGAACTTTAAAAAATTCTGAAAATAGCTCATGATGAATATTATAATTCTTGTTTGCTCAGGCCCAAATGAGTGGACAGTCTATTATTTTCTTCTTTTATTAAGACATGCATTTCTACTGTGTGTATTAGTATTAAGCTATGTGCTACATGCTTTCTGGTCTCTCAGTACAGGTAGATGCCGGGAGTGACAAATACAGTAACAATGGAAAAGACTTTGACCATAAAGGAGTCAGTGTTGACTCACATCCAGGTGGTTGCAGTAATATGGGATTTAGAGCCGATTTGATAAATTTCTTATTTTTCAAGAGGCCAGAAATCCAATTTAGATTATCCTGATTAAAAGTAAGTTATCCGAGGGCTGGAGAGATAGCATAGAGGGCAGGGTGTTTGCCTTGCATGCAGAAGGATGGTGGTTCAAATCCTGACATCCCATATGGTCCCCCGAGCCTGGCAGGAGCAATTTCTGAGTATAGAGCAATGAGTAAGCCCTGAGCGCTGCCCAATGTGACCCAAACCCCCTCCCCCCAAAAAAAGTAAGTTATCCATGGGTCCAGAGTGGTAGCACAAGTGGTAGGTCATTTGCCTTGCATGCACTAACCTAGGACAGACCAAGGTTCAATCCCCGGTGTCACATATGGTCCCCCAAACCAGGAGGGTGCATATATATTCTGAGCACATAGCCAACAGTAACCCCTGAGCGTCACCGGTTGTGGCCCAAAAAAGCAAAATAAATAAATAAATAAAAATAAATAAATGTTAAAAAAGTAAG
>PVKC010016835.1:0-20552 GCA_004027635.1 Crocidura indochinensis
TTGAGTTTTTGTGCATCACATCTTCCAGTACTCCAATTCTCTCTTCAGCTGCTGATACCCTGGTGTCGAGGGCATCCACTGAGGTTTTCAGTAGAGCTACCGTGTTTTTCAGGCCTGCTATTTCAGTTTGGAGTTTTTTGAGTTCTGTCTTTGTGTTCTGTTCTGATCGATCTATGCTTTCTTGGAGTTTTACAAACATTCCATATTTCTATTTTAAGTTCCTTATCTGAGAGATTAAACAAAGGGTTGTGATTTTTAAGGTCATCCAAACCATCATCCTCATTCTCGATGCATAGTGTTTGCCTCCGAGCTTTCTGCATTGTCACGCCAGTAGTGTGGTTTTTCCTGCGTGTTGTGATGGGGTTTATTAGTTAGAAAGAGTGCGCAGCTATGAAGTGCTCTTCTGGGGCTCAGAAAAGACAGCAGCAGAGAAAGAGAGTCCCCTCAGTCCACAGTTCCCCCAGTAGAATGCAGTAGGGCGGAGTCTCCCGTAGCAGGAGACTCTCCAATTGGAAATCTCCTCAGCCAGCTGGTTCTTACTCACTGATTAGTCAGCTGGCAGCCCCAGCTTGCAGCGACCTCTGGATTCACTTCCCAGGGCTCTGGTCTTTGGGGAGAACTCCAAGAATTCAGAAAAGACAGCAGCAGAGAAAGAGAGTCCCCTCAGTCCACAGTTCCCCCAGTAGAACGCAGTAGGGCGGAGTCTCCCGTAGAGGGAGCAACCAGCTCTCCAATTGGAAATCTCCTCAGCCAGCCGGTTCTTACTCACTGATTAGTCAGCTGGCAGCCCCAGCTTGCAGCGACCTCTGGATTCACTTCCCAGGGCTCTGGTCTTTGGGGAGAGCTCCAAGAATTCAGAAAAGACAACAGCAGAGAAAGAGAGCCCCCTCAGTCCACAGTTCCCCCAGTAGAACCTAAATTAAAAATTTTAACAAATTTTAAATAGCAAGACTCAACAATAAAGTGTGTATCACAAACCTGTCTGTAATGATATAAGTATGTTACAAATAAAAGCACATGTAAATAGAATACAAATAAGCAAGTTAACAAGACAATATAAAATTTAGATCAAGGAATATTAATAAAGTGATTTATAAGATATCAGGTGTGTATAGCAATATTGAAAATAAAGTATGCAAATACTCAATATAATTATTAATTTCACCACTTCTTTTTAAGTAGTTGATTATGATGATTCAAACATCCCTAAGAGTAGAAAAAACTGCATAAACATCTATAATTGATATTTTTAAACTTGATTTTATTTGAAGATGAAAATATTTTTATTTCTTTTTTGCCACTCTCAGCTTTTTTCAGGGTTTACTTCTTACTCTGTGCTCAGAGATCACTCCAAGTCTTGGGGGAATGTATTGGATATGGGTTTGAACTTGCATTGGGCTGCATGCAAAGCAAGTACTAATATTGTTGACTTTTTAAAAATGGTAAATTATGATTTATAATACTACTAATGGTAGGATTATCTTGCATATAGTTTCACACACCCTCATTGGAATATTCTTTCTCTTCATCTTTTTCTAAATGACATTTTAAGGAACAATAGAAAAATACATTTTTCTTAAAAATACAAAATAAGGGCCAAAGTGGTGGCACAAGTGGTAAATACCCATTTGCCTTGCAAACATTAACCTAGGAGTACTGTGGTTTGATCCCCGGCATCCCATATGGTCCCCCACTCCAGGAGCAATTTCTGAGTGCAAATCCAGGAATCACCCCTGAGTATCACCAGGTGTGACCCAAAAAGCAAAAAACCAAACCAAACCAAAACAAACCCCCCCCAAAGAAACAAAAAACGAAAACAAAAAAACCATGAAGTATTCACAAAGATACAGCAAATAGAGAAGCATAAAATGTTCTCAATAAATTTTCAAAATGATGTCTAGACAATATGTTATTTTAGCACAAAAATTAAATAGGAATTTGAATAAAAAATGTACTAGAAAAAACCCCAAATACTTGGAAGTATTCTTTAAAATATAGATTAAAGTATTAGAAAATTTAATAAGAAACTACATATACCAATATTTGTGAGCTGCACATAAATGATAAGAAATATAGAAATTATAGAAATACTTATAGAAACAAAAAGAAATTACCATAAAGATTAATGAAAGAAATTAGGTTTTGTACTTCTTTCTTCATAAAACACTATAAGAACAATGGTTAAAAAGAAAAATACAAATTGAACTTCATTAAAATAAAAATCTTCTACTCTGTAAATAATACCACAGAGAAAATGAATAAGTCATAAACTAGGAGAAAATATTTGCAAAATATTTGCAAAATGCATACCTAGTAATGGACATATCTAAACAATACAAGAACTCATAATACTTAACAACAATGACAACCTAAATAAAACTGAACAACAGACCAAGGAATCTTCAAAGATATACCAGGTAACATATAAACATACAGATATGCCCCATATTGAATGTAATTAGTTAATTTTAAACTTTAAAAAAGTGAGATGCAAGTACTAGAAGAGCTTAAATCTCACACAGTGACCAATATCAACAAATATTGTGAGGGCCTGAATCCAGAACTGGAGATATAATTCTAAAACTATTCTGAAAACTTATTATGTATTTTTTTTACAAATGAAATATTCCATTAACATACAATCCAGTCATATAAAAAGTACTGAAAGTGTTCTTCAGTAGCTAAGTGGTTAGATATGGTACATCCACAAAACAAATTAACGTTCAGTGACTCAGTTGTTAGTTGTCATGCTACGAAGGATATGGAGTAAAATTGAATGCTGGCTACTGCAAATACTGTGTTTTTTACTTTATGGAAAAATCAACTGCAAGCAAGTTAAAAGGTCAATGATTGCTGATTCTTGGAGACGTGGAAATGATCAGATTCACTGCAGGTTGGGGTTAGGGCACTGAAATTATTATTGTCATTTATTATTTAGTTGCTATAAAATTATAGTTATTCATGATTGGGTTTTAGGCATACAATGTTTCAACACCAATCCTTTCCCCAGTGTCCACTTCCCTCCACCACTGACCTCTTCCCCACCATTTGCTTCCCATACACCTGTTAGGGCAGTGAAATTATCCAAGGTGCTCAGTTGATTGAATACATATTATCAAACATATTTGTCGATACCAAAAGAATATAAACACAGTAAACTAAAATTTATTTTTTAATTAATTTTAAAGTAATTTTCATTCACAGTGAGTGTATCTTAATTTATTTATGGGATTTTATAATATCTAAATTAGCTCAATTTTAATAAATCTTTTTTTAAATTTTTATTGTGACCAAAGTGCATTACAAATCTTTCACTGCATCATTTATGGTACATAGTGACAATGAATGAGGGGCATTCCCACCACCAGTGCTGTTCTCCCTCCGCCCCTGTTCCCACTATGTATCCCATATTTCCCTCCTTTGCCCCCCAGAATGCTAATGCAACTGGTCTCCACTTTACAGCTTGTTGTAGATTGAGCATCCATTCCACCATCATTGGAGATAAAAAGGACAAGAAAAAAATGGAGGGAAATATTTGGTGACAACTACCAAAAAAAGATAGAAGAGAGAGAGAGAGAAAAGAAAAGAAAAACGGAAGAAAAAAGAAAAAAATGGACCCAGCAAATAAAAATAAAAATAAACCTCTAAATAATAACCACAAGAGTGAAAAAGAAAAAGTGGAATAAAAAAGAGAAGAAAAATAAAGTAAAAAAAACTAAGAAATAAAAACAAAACAAGAAAAAGTATGGATGCTGGAGTGGGAGGGTTTGGCATTCCCCCCACTTTTTTTTTTTTTTTTTTTGCATAGGCACAGTAAGCATTGGGGAATAAAGGGAATTACCGTAGCCTAAGAGATTCAGGGCTTCTCCATCCTTGAAACATACCATCATGGGATCAATCCTTGTCTCCATATATACTCATTACTCCATCCCGAAGGCTTTTTCGTGATTCCAGGAAAGTTTCCTCTCGATTGTGTGTGAGAAAATCAAGCCACTGTAACTAGCGATCTTGGCATTTACGTGGGTTATAAGTCACAATCTAGGATAGAGTCTCTAGGTTTTAGGGGTCCTCAAACTTTTAAAACAGGGGTCCAGTTCACTGTCCCTCAGACCACTGGAGGGTCAGACTATAGTAAAAACAAAAATTATGAACAAATTCCTATGCACACTGCATACATCTTATTTTGATGTGAAGAAACAAAATGGGAATAAATACAATATGTGGCCTGCGGGCCGTAGTTTGAGGACCACTGTTAGAGGTTCCTATCCATGGTTGTTGTTGTGTTTAGTCTTCTGTAGCACTTGCTCCCTGTTTTTGTTCAGTCCCTAAGCTGAAGCCTAGGATATTATGGATCCAAAGATTCTGCTCAGTCTCTATTGTCCAAGTTGGACCTCTGCAATAAGACATCTTGTTGTTGTTGTTGTTGTTTATATGTCCTGGGCTACAGCCTAGGGTAGGGTTTTCCTTATTAGTTCCAAGGTAGGTTCTGTTCAGTCACGGTTGTCAAAGTCAGTTTTCTGTTGTTGGTGCTCTTATTTTTCACAGTTCAAAGGACAATATCTCTTCCGATTTCCATTTAGTGTTAGGTGATGTGATAGGACAGCCTGGTGTTAGGTCAAGTTTTTCTTTCCTCGTTGTCATATCAAAACTGGCACAAGTTGGTTATAAGCAATGTTATAAATCTCCCAATGGAGCTTAGTTCCTGGTGGTGTTGCCTGGAGCTGTATCATTTCTACATCGGGGATCTGGGGTTTGGTATTGGACTAACATTGTCCAATCTTCTGGGGATTGTGTTGTATCCACATGCCACATGTTCAGGATGGGAGGCACCCTTCTGCTATAAAAAGTGAGTTCTTATCCCTAGAAGATAAGATCTTGTTTCTGTGTCTATGGTTTCCCCTCTTTTTTACTGTGCCCATACAAAAATGTATGGTGTCTTACTGTGTGGTTGGTGCTATTCTGAGTAAGGATGACAGGCTGCACACAGTCTCTGTTGTCTGGTTTTGTTCTGAGTTTTTATCCCAGTCAAGGTTTTTTGTACCAAGCAGCACCAAAAATGGTAAGGATAGAGAAAAAATGTATATATTAAAATAGAACAAATAAAAAAGGAAATAAAAATGGCCAAAAGGCACATGAAAAAATGCTCCTTGTCACTAATCATCAGGGAGATTCAAATCAAAACAATGATGAGATCCCACCTCACACCACAGAGATTGGCGCACATTAAAAAGACTGGGAATAATCAGTGCTGGCGGGGATGTGGAGAGAAAAGAACTCTTATCCACTGCTGGTGGGAATGCCATCTAGTCCAACCTCTATGGAAAGCAATATGGAGATTCCTCCAAAATCTGGAAATTGAGCTCCCATTCGACCCAGCTATTCCACTCCTAGGTTTATACCCTAAGAACACAGAATTCATTACAAAAACCCCTTCCTCACACCTATATTTATTGCAGCACTATTCACAATAGTGAATAGGCTCTGGAAACAACCAAGATGCCCCTTAACAGACAAATGACTGAGGAAACTGTGGTACATATACACAATGGAATATTATGCAGCCATCAGGAGAGATGAAATCATGAAATTTTCCTATACATGGATGTACATGGAACCTACCATGCTGAATGAAATAAGTCAGAGGGAGAGAGAGATGCAGAATAGTCTCACTCATCTATGGGTTTTAAGGAAAATAAAAGTCATTTTTGTAATAATCCTCAGAGACAATGAGAGGAGGGCTGGAACTTCCAGCTCACTTCATGAAGCTCACCACAAAGAGTGCTGAGTGCAGTTATAGAAATAACTATACTGAGAACTACCATAATCATGTGAATGAATGAGGGAACTGGAAAGCCTGTCTGGAGTACAGTTGTGGGTGGGGTGGGAGGGAGGGAGACTTGGGACATTGGTGGTGGGAATGTTGCATGGTGAAGGGGGTGTTCATTACATGACCGAAACCTAATCACAAGCATATATGTAATCAAAATGTTTAAATAAAGGAAAAAGTTTAAAAAATAGAACAAATAAATAAAACTGAGTTAAAAAGAAAAGATATTTGAATAAAACAAGTGATGGAGGAGGCTACCTGTATATTTAGGAATACACATCATAAGATGTATTGTTATACAGGTATTGAGCTTCCATAGGCAATATAAGATTCCCAATTAGGTCTTTTGATATATTCTTGTGGGAGTAAAAGCCAAGGTACTTTTCAATTCACAGGCCTTGGAATTGAGTTTGAGAAATGCTTTGCTGCATTATGAGACCATATAGTGTCTTTGAGCTGGGGGTTTTGCTGAGCATGATTCTTGTATCGTTCAACAGTCCAGGATTTGGTGGGGGTGAGGGGGCCATCAAGCATGAGTCAGAAGGTGTGCTGGTTGTAGTTCTTTGCTTAGGCATGAGAACAGGGACCCAGAGGGTGCCTTTCATTGAGGAGCTGGAAGGTGGTCTGTTGGGGCAGGAGGTCAATCTTGGTGCCTACCGAGTTAGGAAATGAGGGTAGAGAGGGTTAAATTAGGGGAAGATAATGGATCAGGATTGGGAGATCTGGGGAGAGAAGAGACACAGCGGTAGAGGAGAGGCATTACATGACTGGGGCTATAAACTCTCTTTCTTTCTCTATATATATGTATACATATATATATATACATTGCCTCCTCCCCATCTCCCCAGAGCTCAGATGCCAGACCTGGTGTCAGGGGCTCTCAGTCTCCTGGACTACTTGGTCAGTCCTGGAGGCCTTTAACCAGCTGTCTGTCCAGATTCCCAGTCATGCCAGTAGAAGAGGAGCAGTAATCCTGGCATGTGGGATCTTCTGGGTCAAGCTGCAGCCTTCCCCTTCAGTTTGAAAAAGCATGGGATTGGCGTTTTCCTCCTCCCCCCTCCACCCAGAGCCCAGTTGCTAGACCTGGCCCTGAAGATCAGTCTGGCATGGGGGGGGAGGGGATCTCGATCTCCTGGACTAAGTGGTCAGCCCAGGAGGTCATTGGCCAGCTGTCTGCCCAGATTCCCGGCCATACCCATAGGAGAGGAGCAGGAATCCTTGCATGTGGGATCTTCTGGGTCCAGCTGCAGCCTCCCTCTCCAATTTTAATAAATTTTATTGCCATAATAATGCAAATAAGGTATTTGGGATTTATGTGAAAGTATTTATGGAAAATCTGTAATTTCTGCTTTTCGTATACCTAAAACTGTTAAGGATTATCTATTATAAAAATATAAGAGGAAATTTAATACATTAAAAAGCAATGGCAGATAGCAATTTAAACTTCTGCTTTAAAAGGAAGCACAAAGTAAACATCAAATAAAATAGAGTACCAAGGACATAAATCATGCCAAGAGAAAAATGAGTAAAATAAACTGTATGAAAAAAACTATTTCTTTGCAAACATAAATTTGCAAATTAAAAGAGAAAATATATACTATCATAAAAATAATTGGGATAATGTTATCAAATATGCCACAGCATTAAATGAAAACCAGGAAATATTATGAATATATCAACAAATCAGAAACTTTGGATCAGAAGCATTCTTCAAAAGAGACAAATAATCATAAAAATTTTTGAGTCTTTTTTTTAGGTGACATGTGTTCAGGTGATATTCCTAGCTCTGCACACACAATTTACTCCTGGTGGTGTTGGGGAACAATATAAAATGCCAGGGATCAAACACAGACTGGAAGCATGCAAGGCAAATGTCATACCTACTGTCTTTTTGCAATAGCTTCTCGAAAATGCATTGTAAATGGAGGAAACAAAGTATTCTTCAGCTCAGATGAATTCACTAGTCAAAAATAGCAAGCTTTAAAATAATAAAAAATATACAAATAATTTACACAATTAAAATATAGAAGGGAAAGGAAACCATTCAATAAATTTCGCATTCAATCATGTATTTATAATATAGTCAAAAACAACTATAAAAATGTGGACAAGCAGGAAATTCAATCCAGAAGTATATTAATAAAGTAGATTATTAGATTAGATTTCATTTTAGGAATGCAAGTTTGGCTTAAAATTAAATAAACAACTAAATTAGGGTCAAGAGTGATAGTTAGTGGGAAGGGTACTTGTTTTGCACCGGGCTGACACAGATTTGATCTCCAACGCTTCATATAGATCCCTGAGCCATGCTAGGAGTGATCCTTGATCAGAGTGCTGGGAGTAAGTACCCACTCCCAGAAAAACAACAGCAGCAGCAGCAGCAACAACAACAACAACAGCAACAACAACAACAACCACAACAACCTAGTATGGTTTTACTTATTAATTTAAAGAATAAGTTAGACAAATTAGACCATGTCAACAATTGCAAATAAAGTAGTTGTTAACAATTAATACTCTTTATTAAAACTTGTCACAAAACTAAAACCAGATCAAAATATCCTTAAAACTAACACAAGGTATTATGAAAAAATCCATAATAGACATATTTAATGGTAAAAGATTACTCTCCAAAGATCAGAAACCACAATAAAGTAAGAAATAGAAAAATCACATAATTTTTGTGGGAAGATTGGTTTCTCAGGCAGTGTTCAGTAAGCTCAGGGGCCACAAGGACAATTCTTACCTAATCATGATGGTGGTCAAATTCAGGCACCTAAGATTTCAATGCTACCTGACCCTTAATTTGATATACTGGGATCCTCCTGGCCTACAAGTTATGATTCTCCTGGAGCCCTCTGGTTCCAGAAATTGAACCTAGGTCTGATGCAATGGCAATACTATCTTCATGCATTACATATAGATTGAGAAAAGGATATTAAAACAATGTAAATTAAAATTATATAATCTTATACCAGTGAGAATGGCCTATATCAAAAGAACTAGAAGAGCTGGAGAGATAGCACAGAAGTGGGGCATTTGTCTTGCATATGGTCAACTGGGAGGGACCTGGTTCGATTCCTGGTATCCCAACTGGTCCCCCAGCCTTCCAGGGGCAATTTGTGATTGCAGAGGCAGCCAGGAGTGACACCTGAGCACCACTGTATATGGCTACAAACCAATCAATCAATCAATAAAGTTCTTAAAAAAACTGGAAACAATCAGTGTTAATAGAGATACTGTGAATTAAGAAGCCTCATTCACTATTGGTGGTACAAATATTGTCTGGTTCAGCCTCTATAGAAGTGGTCATGTTAAGTGAAATAATTCACAGGGAGAAGGAAAATTGAATGATCTTACTCATTTGTGAAATATAAAGAGACAAATGGAGTATAGAGAGACAAAACAAAGAAATAGATGTTATAAAGCAAAGCATATTGACCTAGATATGAAATTTGTCAATAAACTTCAGTTAAGTTTTAGTTCTCCTACAGCAGGTGCTTGACTGGCATGGGAGCAACAGGGTTTGATCTCAAGTATCTCTTATTGTCCTGAACCTTCCAGTAGTGATCCCAGAGTGCAGAGCCAGGGGTAAGCCCTGAGTACCTCTGATGTAATTTAAATTTTTTTCTCACTTTTTTAAAACAATAACATTTTCGCAAACAAACAAAAAACAATGTATTGAGTTGTAGGGAAAAGAAAGATAGAACCAGAGGTGGCATAAAGACAGAGATACAGAGAAATCTAGAGGTAGTTTGTGATCATCAATACTATAAACTCACTATTACCTAACCTATAGATAAAAATATCTTATAATAGCAAGTAATATTCTCTTTCTACCTGATATTTTTAACATTGAAAATTTTCAGATCTTGGAACGATTAGTACAGCGGGTAGGTTGCTTGCCTCATCCCCAACCAACCTGGGTTTGATCACATAACTTCTCATATAGTCTCCTAAGCACTGCCAGGAGTGAGCTCTGAATGCAGAGCCAGAAGTGAATCCTAAATGCCATTGGATATGGTTCAATTTTTTTGTCTTATTATTAAGACAATAACTAGTTCTAATAAGTCAAGATGACATTTCAGGTTGAAAGGTTAGTACTCAAATATCAATTTTATATATACTAGAAGTAAACAATTTTGTGTCTATTAACAAGGCATGAAATATGCAACAATAAAAATTAAGTACACCATAAGCTATTAAAGACTGCTATGCTAGCAGTATGCTAGCAGTAGATATAAATATAATATGTCTGTTAAATGAAATGTTGCTGACCCCAGTAAAAAGAGTGACATGTTTATGACATGGAATATTCAATATTATTAAGCTGTTAAGTATAACTTACAATATAAAGTCAATAGCATTCATCTTTTTCCTCAGAATTGCTTTTAGCTACTTGGAGAAGTTTAATGATTTCATACAAATTTTAGTAAAGTTTCTTCTAAGTCCTTGACTAGAAGTCATTGGAATTTTGATAAAAAAATTCATTGAATCTATTTAATATTTTGGATTAGTCTGGTTATTTTGACCATGCAAATACTTATAATTCATGAATATGGATTAGTTCATAATTTCCTTGTGTCCTCTTCTATTTATTTCACCTGAATTTAGTTTTTGGGGGTTCATACCTAGCTTATTTCTAACTCTTTATTGAGGAATTATTCTTGGTAGACTCAAGGACCATATGGGGTTCAAAATCAGGTCAGTTAAGTACAAGGCAAGCATCCCACTTCTATATGGTCTCTGACTCTATGGAGTATTTGGAGTTCCTGATGTATAAGCATTTCATATCCTTGCTAAGTTAATCTCTATGTATTTGATATTTTGGGCACTAATATTCTCTCTTTTTTATTAATTTTTTATTTTTAATTATGAGAACAAAGATGTAAAGAAAGAGGACAAGGTAAAGTTATAGTGGAAGGACAATCACCCATAAACAGAATTCTCAGTAGTCCCATTGATGATATCTTACTAATATTCTCTTTAATTTTTTCTAGTTTATTCTATGTATATAGAAATGCAATACATTTTGTGTACTATTTCATGGCCTGTTAAATTTCTGTATTATTTTATTGTTCAAAGAGTTCTTAGAGGCATTTTTAGGTGATTCTCTCTTTATATATTATCATGCCATCTGTGAATAATGGTGGCTTAACTTCTTTGCTTTTCTATTTGAAAAATTTTGATTTTTTCTTTTTTTTTGTTTTTTGTTTTTGGGCCATACCCAGTGATGCTCAGGGGTTACTCCTGGCTATTCGCTCAGAAGTCGCTCCTGGCAGGCACGGGGGACCATATGGGGAACCAGGGGATCGAACCACGGTCCGTCCTAGGTTAGCGCAGGCACCTTACCTCCAGCGCCACCACCCGGCCACCACAATTTTGATTTTTTATCTTACCTGATTACTATGGCAAGGACTTACAAAACTATATTAAATAAAAGAAAAAAAAAGTGGACATTCCAGGCTTTATACTAAACTAGAGAAAGGACTTTCAACTTTCACCAGTCAGAATGATATTGACTGTGTATTTCCTGTATATGGCTATACACTATCTTGTGTTCTATTATTTTCCATATTTTGTTGAAGGCTTTTATCATAAGTTATGTTAAATATTTTTTGGTTATTTTTGGTTTGAGAGTAAAACTGGTCATAGTTAGACGTTTTCCTGTCACTTTTTGCTCAATGACCACCTTGGCAGTGCACAGGAGAACATAAGCCAGGAAATGAACCTTGTCAGTAGCTACAAGGCAAGTTCATGTTGTACTATGTCTGTGACCCTTGAATGTTAAATCTTGCCAAAATAAGATTTCAATTTATATGCTCAATTATTGATATGGTGTAGTATACTAATTGATTTGCATATATTGTATAATCTCACTTTTATTGATCTATGATTTTTTTTTGGTTTTCGGGTCACACCTGACAGTGCTCAGGGGTTACTTCAGGCTCTATGCTCAGAAATCACTCCTAGTTGGCTCAGGATACCATGTGGGACACTGGGATTTGAACCACCATCCTTCTGCATGTAAGGCAAATGTCTTACTTCCAAGCTATCTCTCCAGCCCCTGATCTATGATATTTTTTTTATATACTGTTTGCTAACATTTTGTTTAAGATCCCTGCACCATTATGGATATCAGTCTTTTTTCACCAATATTTGTTTGCTTTTAATATTCTGGTTATGTAAACTTTATGTAATCTATAAGGAAGGATTTCTACTTCTTCAATTTTTGTTTTAGTTCATTTTAGGGCTGCATTTGACAATGCAGAGTCACTTCTGTTGGAACTGGGGTGGACCATAAAGTTTGTTGGATAGCAAACCTGTTAGCCACATGTCCTATCTAATGTACTATAGATTTGATCTGACCCATGTTCTTAAGAATGTGAGGAAAATGAGTAGTAAATCTACATTGAATATTTTGATAAAACTCAGTAGTGATTTTTTTCTAGACCTCAGATTTTCTTCTTGGAGATTTTTAATTACTATTTAAAATTTTTAACATGTTTTTAACAGAATATCAATCTGTTCAGATTTTCTAGTTCCTCCTGACTCAATATAGAGAGGTTATATCATTGTAAGAATTCAACTATTTGTTTTCCTAGTTCTCTTGAAAGAGTTGTTCATAGAAACTGCTTAGGAATTTTTTTTTTTGTATTTCTGAGCATCTGTCATAATTTCTCCCCTTCCATCTATGATTCAGTTTACTTGAAACATATCTGTAGTTTTCCTCCTTAGGATAGCTAAGGGTGCCTGCTGCCTTGCCTGCACTAGCCTAGAACCATCCACGGTTTGATCTACCGGTTCCCATATGGTCCCCCGTGCCTGCCAGGAGCGACTTCTGAGCGAATAGCCAGTAGTAACCCCTGAGCGTCACTGGGTGTGGCCCAAAAACAAACAAACAAAAAAAATTAATTTTGGGGGTGGGATATATAGTATGCTTATCTTGCAGTGGTTGACCTGGGTTTGATCCCTGGCATCCCATATAGTTCCCTTAACTTGTCAGGAATGATTCCTGAGTATAGAGCCAGAGTAAGCCCTTAGCATGGTCGGTTTTGGCCCCAAAACAAAACCAGCAAATTAAAAATGCCAAAAAACGTTCCTAGTTCCATTTTAACCTTTGTATTGTTCTCTTAATTACTGATTTTCTACTAATTTTTATTTCTTTCTTTTTATTTAACTTCTAGATTTATTTTTGATTTTTTTCTAGTTTCTATAATTATGAAGTCAGATAATTTGTTTTGAGTTTTTACTTATTCTCTGATGTAAGCCTATATAGTTCTGAACTTTCCTCTTATTGCTCCTGCTTTTGTTGTATTCCACAAGCTCAAATCTTTTTTTCTTTTTTATTTAGAGGAAACATTTTTTATTTCTTTGGTTTCCTCTTTGACCCAGTGGATTTAAAAAAATTGTTCAATGTTCAAGTGAACATTGAGCTTAAGTTATATACATAGTGGAAAACAATAGAGAAATTCTATTCTATATTTAGTGGAGCCTCCAAATCATTTGATCTCATCAGCAATGGTAAGAAAAACAATAATCTCAAGGTAAAAAGTTTTTTACATGACAAAAGAAATTCAGACTAAAATAAAGACACCATTCTGAAAGGGAGAAAATAATTGTATACAACAGTAAGATAAAAGACAAATTTCAAGCTATACAAAGTATTTACAGATGAGTATAAGCCTCCATGAAGTGGACACCTGGATGGACAGTGGCATATAGAAGAGGAAGATGAAGCAGGTAGGTGGGAATGAGTGGGGCTCATTCTGGCTAAGAGTTCTTGGAATGTAATAAAATTAAAAAATGGGATTTGAAAAAGTTACTCTATCACTATCTATAAAAGCTGCTAAATAAATTATTGCCAGTACTCACTTTGTGGACACAGGAATAAAGCCTGATAAGACCTTTAACTGGCACTAGGACAGACCCAGAGAAAGTATCTCTGACCCTGCGCAGAAAGAAGGCTCTACTGGAAAACCAGGTAAAGAATATCAAAAGAAAACATCAGCTGCTCCCTTGGCATCACCCTAGCATTGGACAGGGGGTGGGGGAGTAAAGGTTCATATAAGCCAACTGAGACAAAAGAACTGCGCTCATGCTTGCCAGTCATGATGCTTGTGTCCAAACTGCCAAACACAAGTTGCCTGTCCACATGCGGCCTGAATCTCCCCTTTTGCAATGTGCACCCTCAGCTCCCTCCACCTCTAGAGAAGCCCATGTTCTTCTCTTGAGCATATTACTCTCTCTGTTCCTTATCCACGTCTTCAAAATTTCCAAAGAAAATTTGTTTTTATTTCACTATCTCCTCTTCTCTTGAAATCCTTTTTCTGTGAGGGCAAGACAGCAAACACAGGCACCTGGGTAAGGTTTCTATCTGAGTTTCCTTTCTTGAAATTGTATGTTCTAGCCTGAGTCTGTGACTTCCCAAGAAATCAGGTGGTAAGGATCATTTCCCATGCTTCATAGAATAATTGGATAACAAGTTAATTTGACAAGTGCCGTATGGGGCAGAATGTTATCATCTGTGCCATGCAGGGACTCACTATAGATTCTCCAGCTGTTCCAGCAGTGGCAGAGGTGGATAGAGAGAATTTGGTAGATTTACTTCTTTAGTTGCTATCTTTCTGGTCCTACTTCATATAAGCTACCTGTGGAATTTCACGTGCAACAGGAACAAATATAATATGATCTTATTCCTCTGTGGTAGAGAGGAAATAAATAAAAAAGGCAATAGAAAATATCAAACAATAAAAATTCTTAGCTTGTATTATCAATCTAAAATTGCTAAGCAATATGAGGTGAGGGGTGGGGAGAAAGTCAAGAGGGTGAGAGAGGCCAATTAGAAGTAACAAAGACAGCTGTGAGGGTCTTTGGATCTCAGTGGCAGTGAAATGATATAACTCTATACATCAAGCCATGAATGTTAACACTGTTGTAACCATGTTACTTAAACTACAATAAAAAATTTTAAAGCAAATTTATTTAAAGTTATATGGATTTTAATGCAAGTGCAGTAAAAAAAAGTCTCAGCAGGCTTGTGAACTAAACAATTTCTGTGTAAAATATATATTGAGATAGAAATATCTAAAATATCCCCAAATTTGATCATCTGTATTTTGCATTATATAAACTTTTTTTTTTTGGTTTTTGGGCCACACCCTGTGACACTCAGGGGTTACTCCTGGCTATGTGCTCAGAAGTCGCTCCTGGCTTGGGGGACCAAATGGGAAACCGGGGGATCGAACTGCTGTCCGTCCTAGCTCAGGCAAGGCAGGCACCTTACCTCCAGGGCCACCACCTGGCCCCGCATTATATAAACTACAAAATTATATTATCTGAAAGTTTAATATTAACATATGTGTATATACACTTGAAGGATATATAAGTTTATAAGCAAATCTTCACTTCTGTGGTCATTTTTTTTGTTTTGTTTTAGGGACATATCCAGCAGTGCTTAGGACTCACTCCTGGTTGGATCAGAAAGAATGGGTGATGGGAAGGGGAACCAGGAATCAAATATGGGCCTTCTGCTATATTATATCTTTGGCCTCACCAGTCCATTGGTCAGTGAGAAAGAATAGGAAAAAATGTCCTAAAATGGGGACCAGAGAGATAATACAATGGTTAGGGAGTTTGAATACCCTTGCACTCCATATGGTCCCCTAAGCACCATTAGGAGTGAACACTGATCCTTTAGCATAGATTCAGGATTTAAACCTAAACACTATAGGGCATGTCCCCCAAACAAACACTCTCTATTCCAAAAGAAAAAACAGAAACAGAAGTCCCAAAAGTCCTAGAACTCAAATGGATTAACTTGCTGTCTGGATGGAAAACCAATGTGTCTTAAATCTTACTTCATATATTTTATAAAATAGGAACTGGAGCTCCAGACATGATATGAAGGTTAAGGCACTTGCCATGTATGTGATTGATCTATGCCAGGATCTCAGAGTGAGAAGTAGCCCCTGAACACTGCTGGTTCTGGTCCAACTTCTTATCATACTAAAAGAAGAAGGAACTTGGAATTGGAGAAGAGAACAGAGCATAGAAGTTAAATTTATTGAACTTTCAGACAAAACACAATAAAACAAATTACAACCTTAATGTAATAGCCTGATTATCTTTGGTTATGTTAGGAATTAACAATAAATAGTGAGTTAAATAGGGTTTAATTTTGCTGATAAATTTGCAATTTCAGGAGGATAATGAATATCTACTTCACGTATCAGTCTGGGATCACTTGGTTGTAGCTGTCATGTTTTCTTTCATAATGACTGGCTAGTTGCTGATGACTATCAGTTGGGTACTACTCCAGTATGGGCATCTCATAGTCTCTGTTCCACACCAGTGATGTTCCACACCAGTGATGTTCCACAAGATCATGTCAACTTTCTTATGACATAGAGGATAGATTTCAAATTTAAAGAGAAGTTAGTGGATGCTGAAATACTCTTAAGATCTGAGCCACCAAACTGACAGACCATAACCAGCTGTCATGAAGCCAGTGGGATTCAAGAAGAAGGTATATAATCTGGACAAAGAATCTGTTCACATCTCTACCACAAAAAGAAATACAAAGACACTAGTTATAAAGGAATTTTGATAAATTGTTCTTTATTAAATCAAAATTTTCTTCAAGCTGTCATTAAGAAAATAAAGGGGCAAGATCAAATTTGGGAGAAAATATTTATTCAAAATTCATATAACCAACCTAATATTTATGTCTGAAAAATATAATCTAATAATGTCAATAATAACAGAATTGACAAAATACTGTTGTAGAAATAGTCAATAAAATAGGAAATATATTTAAATTACTAATAACAAAAATTAAAATTAAGACCACAATAGAATATTAAAATTCATTTATTATAATGGGTGATATTTAAAATACTGACAATGATAAATGATGTCAGTAGTTGGGTAGCAACTTGAACACTTACCTTTATAAATTAAAGTATAAAATAACACATTTATTTAGAAATAATAAAACTAGCAAGTACATAAAAATTCCATTTACATTTTCCCAATTAAAAGTGATTTTAATTGGTGAGAAAGGAAAGTACATAGTTACAGACATGGAAAGCCCTAATAAAATCAGTATGTATTTGTAATTGGAGGAAGCTTAGGAGAAGCCAATCTCAGCAAGTGGTTCTAAGTATCTCTTGCCAAGGAATGTGATTCTTAGTTTCTATATTCATGAAGACACCTTTCCAGAGCCAATTTCTTTTTCTCTGTCTGGGTTAAGATTCAGTTATCAGTATTTTCAAAATACAGTTCTTTCTGTGCCACTGACAATTCATATCTTGAAGGACATGAAGGATAATTTAATAATATTAATGGTTAGAAATGAGTAAATGTGTTCCCTGGCTCAGGAAAAAATTGCATTTAAGTGAACAATTTGATCCATTTATAAAACATACTTTCACTATGAAATTTATCTAATTATTATTATTTTATTTATAATAGCATGATTTACCAAGTTGTTCACAATATAGCTGTTTCAGACATTTTATGTTCCAACACCAATGTTATCACCAATGACTTTTCTTCCACCCCAAATCATATTTTTTCAAGGTAAATATTCAGTAGGTTTTTGCAAATCTGCAATGGTAAATGTTTTGATATTGTTTATGGTAGGAGATATGAAATATTACTGATGTTTTTATGTTATGAACATCATCATATATCTATGATTTTAGTTACTTCAGAGATCTAAAGTTTGAGAAAATTAGAATATCAAAATAATGCAATGCCCTTGGGACCAAGGGCAACGATGAATAAAGATACATTTCAGAACAACTCAAGTGAATTTGAATTGTAATCAAGTTCTCAGGACAAAAACCTTGGAATAATATTTCTCTTTTCCTCCTCCTTTAATCTATGTTCTCTCGTTCAAAAGTTACCTAGTTATTTGAAATTTGTAATTTAATTTTTTATGATCAGTTTACAATAATTCTTTTCAACCCTTGCTATCATTTGGGGAAAAGTGAAGAATCAACCCATGTTTATCATAAGAACAGAAACAAAAACTCTCTTTTTGTTGTTAAATTTTATTTTTGCTTTGTTTTGGATCCAAATAAGGCAGTGCTTTGCTATTACTTTTTTAATATGATTCTTATTTTAATCATAGTGGCTTACAACTGCCAAAAATTGTCAATATAATACTCTGAGCTTGTGATTAATTGTTAATTTCCCTACCTTTACCCCCAAATCAGTGAAAAAAGAAGGTGAAGAATGAGGAGGATTGAGAGACAGATAAAAGAAAAGAGAAAGAAGAAAAAGAGGAAGAGATATAGAGAGAGGGGGAAAGAAAGAGGGCAACAGAGGAGCAGGGGAAGAAAAGGAAAAAAGAAAGAAAATCATAGTGGCTCACATATCCTTCACAGTAATATTTTAGGTACATATTAACATTGAATCAGGAATCATTCCTAGCAGTGCCTGGAGAAACATATGGGATGCCAGGAATCAAACCCTGGTCTGTCATGTGGTAGGCAAACACCCTACCCACTATACTTTTTCTGGCCCCCTTGTCAACTATTTTACAGGGCTTATTAATTTATTCACTAAACAAAGGTCTTTGATTTTAAAAAGGAAATAAATAAATTTCTATAAATTATAAATGTATAATTTTATTATATAAATTTGTAATTTTCAGGTTTTCCCTTTGGGGGTTAAGGACAAAGCCTTTAACATTTGTGAATCTACTTTTTCATTATTCAATTATCAGGGAAATATGTATTTAATACTTACTACCTGAAATTAGCAGGTTGCGAAGATGGAAACAAATCTACCATTGCTCTAAGCTAAAACAACAATAACTCCTAGCAATTTAAAACCTTTTAGCAATTTTTCTCAAGAGGAACACTATGGAGAAGACTGACTCACTGTTTTGAAGAACTAATTCTAACTCTCGAAAGAACATTTTTACTAAGGCAAATAAAAAGCATTTTTTTTTTACTCTTACTGCAAATGTAGAAGTTTCATCCTGAAAAAATTGAGCAATCCATTAAGTAATGGAAAATAAGCATTTCTTTTCATTGATTACAGACTTTAACTGTACAATTCCTTTCAAAATGAGTCTCCAAACTCACAAAAAAAGTTTCCTGTTATTGTGGTGCAATGTTTGTGGAGTTGTTAGTGTTATCCTTTGTAGATAATATGGAACCTAGTAAGAAAAGATTGATAGGACTGATTAGAGAATTGGGGTCTAACTAGAGCACTATATCTCTAAAGTTTCTCTGTTTTCTTACCTTTTTGATTATGCTTAGATAGAATCAGTGTCAATATGCTTGTTTGCCTCCTGTAGCACACTCTACCCTAATCCTGTTAAAATATAAACCGTTTATAATTTGGAATTTGATTGTTCTTCCCTTCTGAGTCCTTTTTAGGAAATTGATTTGATTCCTGTGGTCACTGAACATTGAAATATATGGTCAACATCTTTCAATACGTCACAGTCTGATGACACCAAATCTTGTGACCATCACTGGCAACCCCAGTGTACCCGAACTGATCAATAATATATCTACATATCCTATATTTGATGTAAGGATGAGGGCATGTGGATGGGCTTCAATTTGATATTTTACTGCTGCTTTTGCCATTATTTGCTACAGTAATTATACCTTTGCCCTTGTTCCCAAAATGAATGTTCTGTGATTGACTTTGGGACACAAAGTGATGGATATGTATCAGAAGGAGGTTAATCTTTGAGGTTCTAATCACTTTTTAAGAGTGCCGCTCTCCTGGAATTGGTTTGCTTAAAGCTGACAAAATTGTGAAATCAAGGAAATGGATTAAAAAAAATTTCAATGATAACCTTAAAAAGGGTAGTGATGCCCGAGGGTGCTCCCAGAGAAGGCTGTAGAAGGGTAGAGTCAGGTCAGAGCCAGGTCCTGACTGAGCACTCAGTGGCCATGAAACTCAATTAGGGAGAAATACACTGTTGATCCTACTAAGCTCTCTGTTTTTGCTGAAATGCTACATGAACATTCCGTAGTTCATTTTCATTTTTTTTTGTTTTTGTTTTTGGGTCACACCCGGGCAGTGCTCAGGGGTTACTCCTGGCTCCATGCTCAGAAATTGCTCCTGGCAGGCACGGGGAACCATATGGGGCACCGAGATTCGAACCGATGACCTTTTGCATGAAAGGCAAACGCCTTACCTCCATGCTATCTCCCGGGCCCTCATTTTCATTTTTAAGGAGAAGATTTCTTACAAACTTAATATTTGAAAAAATAAAATGGTCCAACATAGAGACTATCAGGTAGGAGCTTGGGGCACTATGACTTGGTTCTTAGTAGAGCAAGATTCCATGGACTGCTTCAAAAGAAAATTCTTTTTGTTTGCTTGTTTGCTTGCTTTTTGAGCTGCACCGGGCAGCACTCAGGTGTTACTTCTGGTTCTGCGCTCAGAAATAGCTCCTGGAAGGCTCGAGGAACCTTGAGATGCCGAGGATCAAACCCAAGTCCGTCTTTGGTCTGTCGTATGCAAGGCAAACACCCTATCACTGCGCTATATATCTCTGGCCCCAACTGCTTCAATTTTTGACAGTTTTGTCTTAGTTGAAAATATTACACATAATACATGAACAATGTATTAATTTTATATAAACTATATTGTAATCTGTTACTTTATATGCAAATATAAGAATCATTTGAGTAACAAAATAAAAATTTGGCTAAAATTTTATCACAAATTTGATGGAAAAATCTAG